>JANTPZ010003451.1:0-18626 GCA_025593235.1 Vachellia pachyceras
TGCTGTTCTTGAGACGCTTCCGAAGGTGGATCAGCACACCACTGACGGAGTAGACACCATCATGCAGTTCAATGTCTATCTCACTCATGATGAGTAGCTTATTTGTGCTTCAAAGCTTATTAATTTTACACTTGTGATTAACTTTAATTATCATGTATGGTGATTGATCAGTATCTCAAGGCGTGTTCATATCAATGTCAAAGCGTGTCATATATTGTGGTGAAAGGTTGTTAGTTTCTTCATGTTGAAATGGGCAATGTAGCTTCATGTATCAATTTCTGATATTCAATCTTCAGTATATGCTTGTGTGTGTGTGGGGGGGGGGGGGGGCGCGTGTTGAGGAATTATAATTCAAATTAAGATCTTAGCTTTCTTTTTTTTTAAATGGGAGACCCAACCAACTCGACATCCGATCCTTTGGGCCGACTAATTCGGGGGCTGGGGACAGTTCTAAGTTTTTTAAGCTCCAGCCCCCTTCTAAAGGTCCTGCGGAGGATCGAACTCTGTTCGCCCTACTAAATTCAGCCCCGATCGCCCATTGAGCCAGGATGCATTCCTTTTTATCCATCTTAGTTTTGTCGCATTAAGTAGAACGGTCTTCTACAGTGAAAGAGCAGCTGGAATGCATCCAGAGTTGCCATGTACACAGTGGACACACGCGTATGTTATATGCTACAAGTATCCTATATACTGCGAATAAGAAAAAAACAAGCAACAGTACAGGCTAAGACAAGACCATTAGAAACAGGAAGCAGATCCTTCATTCTGAGCTATGAGATCTATACAGATTACGAGACCCGTAAAACTCAACGCCGTCCATGAGACTACTAAACCCGTGATCCACCCTGCAAATTCAATCACTTCATTGACGCCTTCGTGTTGGTACTGAACCAGAGTTATCTGGTAGACATAAATTGATGATGCTGCCTTTACAAAGACCAGCAAATTGGACTGTATGTGTTGACAAGGGAATAGATGGCCACGCGAATATGACCAAAGGAAGGTGAATGCCCTCCTGGCTCAAGTGCTTCTAGAAGATCAATGTTCTCTTCCAGAGGGCTACAGATCTCCAGATATATCGCCACCGAGGTTAAGGAACAGAAGAAACCAGACAGATGAAGAGACGCAGTGAAGAGATGACGCCTTTTACTTTCTCGGTCTGCATTTTCTTCGTCATTGTGTGTGTGTGTGAAGCTAAACAATTGCAATTAAATATATAGTCCTGCCTTCAATTCAAGAGTCAAGTATGTGGTGGGGAAGAGGTTTTTGTGATTATGTATTAATTACTCCTTCGGATCTGCATACAAGACTTTAAATTTTATCTTATATTTAGCATTTGGAACCCCATGTTATTTAATCCTGCTCAAATTAAATTAAATAATATTTTCTTCACATATAACAGAGAGAGATATAGAGAGGGTGGCTTGACAACAACGATAAAGATTGATGCTATGGGTGGCAATGCTCTTCGAAAATGGAGACGACCACTGAATATAACAGCACCTTGAACAGATGAAGAGACACAGTGAAGTGATCAGACCTTTTACTTTCTCAACCTCCATAAGGTATGTATATTCTCAGGTTCAGTTCATGTGCCAAATATATGAAGCTAATTATGGCATTTGCTTGGAGCTGCTATATTATCATTCGTTGCCGCCTAGGTCACGTTGCACTATCATTTTGTTTCTTATGCTGCCTGTTTCTTCTTTGTTCTTTTCTTTCTTGGAAATGACAATTCGGACCACTATGTTGGTCAATTTCAATATTCAAACTTAGATAGAAATATATAACGATACAGGATTAGCTAAGCCTGATTCTACATTCCAAGACATCTATGAGTAAGTATAACCTTGCCTTGTTTTAATAAAAACGATATATATATATATAAAGATACAACGTAACAAGCGCCCATTTATAAAACTAGGGTATTGCAGTAATAAAAAGAAAGAAAAATACATAATCGAAGACTGGAAAAAACATCAATCAATGCAATAAGATGTTGCACAATGACATTTGAATGGATAAGTGACTGCTGCTTGCCATGGTAAAGAAACCTATCACTTCCACCAAATCTCAGAAAATTTAATTCGTTGAAGAGTTGTAATTCATTATCCAACTCATCAAGATCTTCAGCAGAGATAAGAGGTAAAAAAAATTTTGAAGAGGCAGCCAAATTTTTCACTCAGACAAGATTTTTAATTAATTTTCCATGATTCCTAACATTGATGAAGGACAAAGAAGTTTTCGTCCTCTTGACATCTTCCCTATCCAAATAATAGTCTATACTTGTATAACCTTTTCTCAGAACTCTGGATAAATATGTGTGTATTCAACTACATGCATATTCATATTACAGATATACTCTGGTAATTAATATTCTTGAGGTCGGTGTTGTGACTTGCTGTAAGATCCGATTTCCCCGGTTGAGCGAAACTCTTGATGGCCGCCCAATAATCGAGGATACTACATATAAAACCAATGGGTATAACCACACAAAAGAACAGGAAAAAGAAGGCTGAAAATAAGAACCAGCCAAGTCCGATTCCCAACCTCAGTACTCGTCCAGCTTCATGTGCTTCATTTATAGAGCCAATCAAATTCATTATGATAGATACACTCTTGACCACACCCAAACAACTCAAGTACCAAAAGCCAACCACAAAAATGGCCATTCCTGTGTCAATCAGTATTTTTTTATTATAACTGTATTGATGATTCTGATGTTCGTCAACCACTACTTGAGCTTCAACACAGGTTGGTCTTTGTGCAATAATAATCATCTGGGACCAATAATCTTCCATGATCCTTCTTTTACAAGAAGCTGCAAATCGGACAGTGTAGATGAGGGAAGCACAAGCGATGAATAATAACCAAACAATATCAATTCCTATCTCCAGTAAATTTATAGCTTCGTGCTCCTCGGCGATGATGAAAATCATCAAAGCCACTGCGAAATAGATCGACACGATGAGGAAGAAACAAAAGAAAGATGCATAGATGAAGAGAAGCAGTGCAGTGATAATTAACATCATTTTATTTTCCTGTATGTCACCCAAAACGTCTATGCAGCAATATATAGTTATATTTAGCAAAATTCATCTGTGGCTGACATGTATATATGTGATCGGATGGCTATGTGGATTATATATTTTTATTTCATTCGTGGCCACCCAAGTTTGTTAATTCCTAGGATTGGCGCACCTTGTGTGTGTCGCATTTCAATTATTTGCCTCTTGGGGTGTGTGTTTGTGATGGCAGCACGAGATATATATACAACTCACTGATAGTGAGTACGAAAAGAAAAATTAACGAAGGGAATATTAGCATAAAAACAATTCCAATAACTTCTTCACTACTTGCTAATTTTCCATATTCATGTCCCTGGTGTAACATATTCAACACTTATTTTATAGCCTTCACCGGAACCCAAACGCCCAAGTACACATAAGTCACTGCAAAAAGGAACATCGTTACCCCTTCCCAACACTCTATCAACTTTACTACGATTGAGATCGGAGATTTTGAGGTTCTTGTTGTTTTTGACCTGCTCTTATATTAATTATGAGTCAGTACTGATTAATATATAGACAAATCAAATATTCGATGAACGACAGGCATATATTGAAGGCTCAATATTTATCAGTCATGTTTTGATTAATACATCTAAAACTGACACAATGCAAGAAGCTAAATTGATATATATTCGCTTAGATCTCGAATATATATATATATATATATAGCTAGTTCTCATGGTTTTGCATCGGATCTCTGTTCATGTTTTTGAATCTGATCATGTTCTTTCGGTGAAGTTGAAGTAGTCTTGTTGCCACCACAACAGTTTTTTCTGCCATATATACAACTCACTGGTATTACCACTACGAAGAGGAGGAAGATAAACAAGGCTCCTATTATCATCAAAACCATTCTAGATCGAGCCCTTCCCACTTTCTCATGTTCATGCACAACTTCATCTATAACCATCATCAGAATCCAAACGCCAAGGTACACAGAAGTCACCGCACAGAGGAATTTTGTTACACCAACCATCACTCTATTGACTTTATTACGACGTCGGGGATTTTGCTGCTGCTGTTGTTGAAGATGATGATCATGATCATCAGCTTCGATAGTGGAAGTTGGTGTTTCTGGTGTAATCTGAGATGAAGCTTTCCAATATTCGGCGATCTTGTTTTTGCCTCGAAGTGCAAATCGTATGGTGTAGACAAGAGAGACAAAGGCTAAGTGTAAAAACCAAGCAGTGAAAATTCCCAGCCAGATTGCGTCAACAAGGTCGTACACTTCTTCGTAAAAGAAACAAATAGCTGCGAATATTAGATATATCGCTCCCAGGAAGAAGAAGCAGAACAAAATCGAAAGCAAGAAGAGACACAGTGCAGTTATGACGGCTTTCACTTTTTCCCTCCCCATTTTTAATTATTTTTTCTTGTCAACCGCAATGTTACTATGAAGATATGCAGATGCAAAGAACTATATATATATATATATTCCCAGCTTCAATTCATCATCAAATCTCTTTCTCTCTATCTATATATATCACCAGTTTTAGCAATTACGTAAGGTAAGAGGTAATAGAATTTGTGTCTATACATTTGATTCTGTATGATACATTATCGTTGTTGTTATCATTCGTTGCCGCCTAGGTCTCCCTTTGGTTATTCCATCTTTGGCATGTTGAGTATACTTCAGATTAATAATTAAAAACATTACATATAGGTTAAATGATAGATTTGCCTCAAAAGTATGCGCATAGTTGCACTTGGTGTCAGGCCGTTTTTTAGGAGTAATATTGTCCCGGAAGTGTTGAAATGGTGTAATTTCACTCTGAACCTAACAGAAGCTAATGGTCGACCAATCATGCTAATTTGGCCTTGCCATATCAGACACTACGCCACATCATAAGTCACATCATCATCTTCCATACTGGGAAAAAAATTCATGACCACCATAAATGCGGTCTTGCAAGTAAAAGTTGCCAGGATGTTGTGGCTTATCACGTTTACGTGCCCATATGCTATCCTTGCATGACCATGTTTAGGGCATTCATGAGTTTTTTTCCTCAATAAGGAAGATGATTGTGTCTTATGACGTGGCATAGGGTCTCATGTGGCAAAGCCAACTCAGCATGATTGGCCAACCGTGAGTTGATCTTTAGCTTCTAGTAGGTTTAGAGTGAAATTACACCATTTTTAATACTATTTGAGTAATGTTACACCTCAAAAAACTTCCGGACGCCCAATGTAACTCTATGAATACTTTCGGAGCAAATTCACCTTTAAGCCTTACATATATATATCAGTAATAATCTTGATTAAGGGTTTGTATGGAATAACATTGCCAAAAGTTTAACACACGTTCAACAGTGTTTTTCCGTAAAATGAGATAATCTCATCCACATATTTACCTCGTCTTCCATAAAAGTACTTCTCTACCGTATTCCCAAACGTACTATATAGTTATTTCCTTTCTGGACCATAATATAAAAGTCGATTTAGATATATTGAATGAAATCAGTTAATTACAATGAATGTAACGTAATCTTCTTAACATACTTGTATAATATTATATTATATATCTCTATTTAAAATAGATAAATTAATTTGAACAAAATAAGAGATATGACAGATAAAATGGATGAATGTTAAATTTTAGAATCAAATCAAATCATCAACTTGCTCCTATATAAATATATAAAGAATCATAGGGGTATATATTTACGGGATTGTCATACTATATCAAATTGAGATTTTTATTTTGGTCTCTCACTAAGAGCGATTTTAACTAAGAAAACAAGACTGTTCGTTCGTTCGTTCCTTCCTTGCTTTTTGTGATCACCATTACAGATGGTGGGAATATATATATATATATATATATATATATAATATCTTGTTATTGCCTTTGAAATAAACGGAAATTCATACTCTTAACTATTTGACCTAAGACAAAAACCTCGTCAGTATCTGTGCTCTGATACTTTTCCTGGTTGAAATTTCTGTAAAAATCCAAGTCTCACAGGTTTATATATGTAGAAAATCGAAAACGTCGCAAGTCCTGACCCATAACATACAAACTATGGTTATGGTGCATAAATTATCCTCCCCAATTTTTGTGCATTCATCTGAAAAATTTGCCTATTCCTGTATTTACGTAGGCGAACTTTTTTTTTTTCGGTTGCCCACCCGGTTCACCGGAGCTTCGCTCCGACTACGTCCGGATCCGACCCGCGTCGCGCACCTGGCATGGTGAGTGAGTCTCCCAACGGTGGCTACTGCATACACAAGGCTCGAACCCCGAGACCTTGCTTAAGCTGGAACAAGCCGCTTACCACTTGATCCAACCAGCCGTTGGTAGGCGAACTTGCTAGTTTAATGTGTGTGTGTGTTACGGACTTACCAAGAGAAGCCCATAAACAGGAGGCCCAACGAAGGAAAAGCCTCCGCACGAAGAAGAGGTCATGGAAGCTATGTGAGATAAAGGAAGCAAATGGAATATAAATGGGAACACAACAACGAGAGTAGGTGTGGAATTTGTTATTGGCATTCTCTCTCTTGGATCAGTTTCTTCTGTGCTTCCTGTATCCCCTTTCTGTTATGCTTTTATGTTGTTCCATTCTGTATTCCCTCCCTGTAGTTTCCTCTCATCATTAGGCGTGTTATCTGGAATTTCTCGTACTGCTCTTAGATCTCAATAAATATCACGGTGAACATTACATCATTCTGTTGCGTCCCTTTCGTATCGATAATAGCCATTACAGTGTGATCAATTGATGTTCATTAGTTAGTGATCTATTGGAATGCTTTATACAAAGAGTTAGAACAAAATTGTTTTGAAAATTTTCACTCAATCAATGTTGCCATGTAAGCTACGTTACAAAGTTGTCATGTTCCATTAATAAACTAATATTGACTGTTAATAATGGTGAGAAGAAACATTGCTCCATTTTAACACTTTTGGAGTAATCAGTCTTTTAGGGCAACATTAAGTGTGAGTGAAAATTTCAGGATAAATTTATATGTTAGCTCTATCTATAAAAAATTATGAGTGTGCGACATTACACAGGATCACATATAGAATCTAATAATATATATCTTGGCATGTTCACATTAATTAATTAGTCATGCACTACTACAGACTATAGTTTTTACCACTGAAATTCGCGGTTTTTTTTAAAAAAGAAGTAAAAAATGAAGGCGGTAACATTTTTGAAATTATAAGAGGGGAGACTGGCACTTTTGGCGCCCTATATTGAAAATAGGGCGCCAAAAGTCATCCTTTAGCGCCCTATATTGAAAATAGGGCGCCAAAAGTCATCCTTTGGCGCCCTAGGCGCCCTATAGCTTATATTTTCCCGTACCCACAAACCCTTCCGTCCCCACAAACCCTTCCTCATTTCAGTCGCACGTGACGTTGCCGATGCTCTCTCTCTTGTGCCATCCCCAGCTTTAGCGATCCACGGCCCCTGTCCCATCTCTCTCTCTCTCGTGCCCTCTCCAGCTTCAACGACCCACTGCCCCCTGTCGACGCTCTCTCTCTCTTTCTCGTGTCATCATCCCTTCGCAGGATCGAGACCTTTTGTTGCCGTCTCTCCATCTCCAGCTTCAGCGACCCACTGGTCGCCATCTCTCCATAGCCACATTGTTCGAGGAAGCTTTGCACGACCGATTCCCACAGCGACCCCACACTGTCACCATCTCTCTACCGCCGTCTCTTCACAGGTAAGAAAATCTTACTCGCTTCTTACTATACTCGCTTCGCCATCACCTGATACTTCACAGTCAGCGAAGCCCATCTAAGCGAACTATATCTCACTGATACTTGCTTATTTGCTTTTACTATACCATCAAAGCCTATCCATAGCCACATTGCGAACTGATCTTTGCTCAGTATATATACGTCTAACTCTTGATGAATTTTGTGTTTCTCCGCAACAATGACTTTTGCTTATAACCCTGATATGCTTTTATTATGTCTGGGTTTGATCTGGTGTATAAAATGGAACTGTAAACTGAATCCGATGTAGTTAAGGGGGTTAAATAAAATTGCGCAGAATTTTTTTTTAAAAAATATACATACAACACCATATATAAGTATAGGGCGCCGCAGGTAAAATGTAGGGCATCGTAGGTCTATCCTATGGCACCTTTCACGATATAAGATGCCGTAGGCCCTAACTTTTTACTCTCATCAAATATACACCCTCGAGAAAGGGCGCAAATTGGGTTAAAAATAGAGCGAAAAAAGTACTTTTTGTAGTAGTGATGTAACTGTATCATTGGGAAACAATATTAAAGGCCCGTTTGGGAATGCGGTAAAGAAGTGTTTTTATATAAGCCGTGGTAAATATGTGAAGAAGATTATCTTGTTTTACGGAAAAATACTATTGAACGAGCTTTTGAGCTCCACATAAGTGTTGCTGACCCACAATTGGAGGTTGGTCATGATCTTCAACCGAAGCTGTTGGTGCAGAGACCACCTTGGTGGTACTGTGGATGATAGAATTGATGACACTTCCAGAGAATACAGCGATGAAAATGAAAGCGAGGCGAAAATTGAGAAGAATGCAATTCCAAATCTATCCCAGGGCACTTGTTGCTCATGATCACAAGCTTCTCCTCCACCTCCACCTCCTCCTCTCATTTCGTTCTCTAATTCCACAATGAAGTGAGTGACCAGGGCAGCATGAAGCAAGAACACGCCATTGCTGAAGTGAAAATGAACAATAATGAAACGATCACCTAATTTTCCCTTCCCATTCATCATCACCATCTTTATTTCTTTTCTTGTCCTCTAAAACTTTTTATGAAGCTGTATCAACCATTAAAAATGCCTGTATCATGCATACTCTTAGAGAGATGAAACAAATTAATTAAGGAGCACCCTTGTATTGTCCCTTCATTTAATTCATCGGCGATACTCAAGAGAGTGAACTATGAGATGGAATGTGAGAGTACTTGTGAAACGGAAAGAGGCAAGAAGGTGCTTGAAGAATTCCTCACTCAAAATGGTATCAACTACTCGTACTCTCAACTTTCCAAGTTCGCCGTTTTCATGTCCAGGAAGTTGCCTTAGTCACAGGGCAGAGCAAAAAGCCTGCGGCCCGGTGAATCCGCCCATACCAACGAAAAAAATCCTCGGAGTTAGCCCGCCCAATGCTAACCCGTGATGGGCAGGCTAAAACCCATCCGTAGGATAAATAAATAGGGGGGCTACGAGCACGCCACCGGACTACCTATACCCGCCCGTTTATCTTTATTTTTTTATTAATTTCCTACACAAACTCTCCCTGGCTTCATCTTCGTTTCCTTTTCCCATTTACCCTAGTATCGGAACCCTTAACTTTAGCCTGTCATCTTCGTCTAGGCCACTCTGCTCGTTGTCATCTTTAGCCACTATGCTTGTCGAATCTTCCTTTTCAACTTGAGAGACTGAGACTCGGCCGCTCTCCTCATCGTCTTCGTGTAGGCCGCTTTTCTCGTTGTCTTCACTGTCGCAGTGTCGCTGATGCTCGTCCTCTGCTCTTCGTCTTAGACTAATGTTTGTTGCTCATGCCTCATGGACTTCACGTCCTCTGCTTTTCAAGTCATCTTATGCTTCTTATGCTTTTGGATCTGTAGTGTGAAGCACCTATCCAAATCCAATACGAAAAGCATTCCCAACTTAGGTATTACTATTCGTTCAATCTCTGTATTGCTTCAGAATTATGGGTTTTTGAAAAAAATAGGTAAGTTTAACATTTTATAGCACTGTGATCTTGCTGATATTTTTTCTTCTCTGTTCTGTTTCAATTCCAAGATGCTGAGAAAAGAGGTCGTGCTTGCTCCATTTTTAAGTAAATTCAGTTTTGTAAAAATTGTTGAGCAAAAATAAGCAAATAGAAAAGGATGATAATCTATAGTCTTGCAATTTCCAACTGAGAGTTTGAACTAAACCAAAGCAAGTCAAATAGGCTGATATTATATATCAATAATCTTGTTTTAGGTTACTCACTGGACCGGAGCTTACTCACTGGAGCAACATTTCAGCAATTGAATGTTTTTATGCACTGCCAATACGTAAGTCATTTTAGATTTCATTCAGTATTTTTTTTTATTTTACTCACATTCCGATTAGAATCACAATCAAATTCTATATCAGATTCATGTTTGCCGTGCAATTAAGTTTATTACAATTTATTTTATCCATATTTTATGCAGAGAATTTTTCTTTTTCTATACATCATTGAATGAACTTCTTTTTGTTTGTCGACAGATACCCTGAGACAATTGGAGATGCAATTCCAATAAAAGCAACTTTCTTCATTACTTTCATAATGGTTGATGGATGGGCTGGTATAGCTGCAGAGATTCTGATGTTGAAGCCAATGATATTTTATCACTTGAAGAACTTCTTTCTGGTGAAGATTGAGAAGGACAGGGAAGAGGCCATCGATCCCGGGAGCATCAGTTTCCACGCCCGAGAATCTCGTATTCAACTCTACTTTCTGCTCGGTTGAGTCTATGCTGCTGTCACACCTCTTGTTCTTCCTTTCATTATAGTTTTCTTTGCAATGGCTTATGTTGTGTTTTGTCATCAGGTAAAAAAAGGAATGGTTAAATTCATTATAATTAACTGGAAATAAGATCTTATTATTTCTATTAAAGTTTGATACTTTGTTCATTTTAACCGAAACAATCTTATTGCAGATTATTCACGTTTATAATCAAGAGTACGAGAATGGTGCAGCATTCTAGCCTTATGTCCATTTACGTGTCATAATTGCACTGATAGTCTCACAAATAGTTCTGTTGGGGCTACTAAGCACCAAGAAAGCTTCTACATCAACTCCATTTCTCATTGCTCTCCCGATACTTACCATTTCATTCCATTATTATTGCAAAGGCAATTTCGAATCTGCCTTTGTCAAATATCCCTTGCAGGTATGTGTCAATTCATCATTTGTTGCTTATCTGATTATATGTCCTCCACAATCTTAAAAGTGTCTTTAAAAAAAACCTCTTTTTTTTATAAATGTTTGATTTTGAAATAATGGCACAGGAAGCAACAATGATAGATACATTAGAGAAAGCAACTGAGCCGAACATGAATTTGGAAGGCTATCTTAAGCATGCCTATGAAATTCTCAGCGACAGCGGCAATTAATGTGCCACATATTTCCAAAACTTGATGTGACTTTCTGTGGACAAGTCATTGGCACCTTCACTTCTCATGGTATGTATTTAATCCTTCTTGTCTTTCTGAAAACGGGCTGCCTGTTACCCGCTCAAAACCCGCCCCTTAATTGCCAACCCATTTAAAAGAGTTTAAATGGGTTCATGCACGGGTACGGGCTAGCCCGTACTCGTGAAATGTTTAACGGGTGGGTAACGGGTTAAGGTATGGGCTGCCCAACCCGCCCGTTGCTCTCCCTTACTTAATCAGGTGAGTGGTAAAGTTTCATCATACTGCAACACCTGCTGTAAGTGGCGGACTCTGATTTGGGAGTGTAAACTATTTTTTAGAAGACAAGTGATAAAGCATTCAAATTTACCCACAAATAAGGGTTCTAATAAAAAAAAACTCTCAAATTCGTGTATATTTGAATTAGAGTATATTAAAATAAAATTTAGACAAAATTGATTGGTAAATTTAATTTTGGGTAATTTAATTTTTAGTACATTCGGGAACTCCGATAGGAAAAAGGAGTTACAACTATCAAGGTGATTTTATAGATTTTAATATGATTTTACAGATTTCAAGATGATTTTATCTTAATTTACATGTACCGTCGGAGAAAATGAGTTCAGAAGCGCATCCTTGTATTGAAAACAAACCCTTTTCGAAGTACATTGCACTATTAAATAAAGCTAGAAGAGTGGTCAAACATGGCAGAATCATTTTTCCCCGTAAAGTAGAGAAATTAATTATTTTTGAAAAAGGGTTGACGGGTTATCTTGTACCGATATGGATAACCCACCAGGAGGCCCGGCAACCCGCATTATAACCCCTTATAAAAGCCGAAGCCTCAAATCCTAACGATCAGGCGTTAGGGCTTTCATTTTGGAACGAGGAGCCGTCAGTGCTGCTGCAACGCTCGGTGACACACGTAGCGATGGGTAATCTAATCCCTCTACCCTCCTTCGCAATCAAGCGAGGATTCTCATCAATCTGTATTTCTTATCCTGTAATATCTGATTCAAAAATGATATGCTCCAGCTCGGATCAAGGTTCACGAGCTCAGGCAGAAAACGAAGGCCGAATTGCTAAACCAGCTCAAGGATCTGAAAGGCGAGCTTGCTTTGCTCCGTGTCGCTAAAGTCACTGGTGGTGCTCCCAACAAGCTCTCCAAGATGTAATCCCTGCATTCCTTCCTTTCTACTTTCATTGGCTTTTCATGCTCGCTCTATTCGTAGCGCGTTTCCACACGTGTAATCCTCGAATCAGACATTACATTGCATTTCAAATTACATTGAGACTATATAGTCTGTCCTATTGTATTCAGTTGTATGTTTTTTTTTCCCATAAAGCATTTGTGTTTAAAATTCTGAATTTTGGGATAAGCATAGTGGGGAGATCGTCCGCTTAAATATTATGGATTTTCGTATGTATTTTACCCTATAATTGGTGCTTGCAAAATGGGGCCGTACGTATCCATATATGGTATGGCATATCATATTACACCGAAACAATAACAATTTGCTCACATTGTATCTGGAATTTGGCTCTTATGTTTAACTTAGCCGGTTGTAAGTGTGTTCAAGATTCTTACAATGTTACGATATATGCAGAAAGGTGGTGAGGTTGTCCATTGCCCAAGTTCTGACGGTGATTTCTCAGAAGCAGAAGGCTGCATTGAGGGAAGCCTATAAAAACAAGAAGTACTTGCCTCTTGATCTGCGCCCAAAGAAGACCAGGGCTATTCGCAGACGGCTTACCAAGCACCAGGTAATAACTTGTTGACCTTCACTTGTGATTTTGTTTTGTGTGATTACCTCTTTCTGAGAACAGTTTTCTGGCGTCATTCTAAATATATTAGTTTTATGAGTATAAATTAACATGGTTTCTGAATTCTTAATTCATCAAGTCTGTACTCTGTAGGGTTCCTAGAAGTAGTGAATCGCTGATAATGAATCCTCCAATCCTTAGTATTGAATCTGTTTTCTCTAACTTGGAACTGGCTTTTTCTCTGATATAATTTAGCAAGGCTCACCTTTTTGGATTCATTATTATGGATTGACTTGAATACTTGTGTTAAAACAACTTAGACATAACACATAGTCGTGTGATAGGAAGAGTTTACTTCAAATAAATTCATCGATTATTGACTACTATGCACCTGATAGTGAGATTGGATAGGCAACTCAGATAAATTATGAATTCATAGATGCGAATATCCGATGGAGAATTTATTTGTTATGTTTGGGTACTCAATTCTTTCACAAAGACTTGTTGCATATCATGCTCATCTGCATACCCAGGTAGCATATTTGTGTTTCATTTAGTCTCTCTCTCTCTCTCGTTTACTCACATTTGTCATTGCATTGAAGCCATTTCCATTATGATATTTGCAGGCTTCACTGAAGACTGAACGACAGAAGAAGAAGGAGACATACTTTCCTTTGAGGAAATATGCCATTAAGGTGTAGGACCCTTAGGGAGCAGTCTCATAGTATTTTTCGAGTTGAAGCAGTCTTATAGTACTTTTTCAAGCTTTGATACATGTCAACTTTTAGCTTCGGCTTTGTGGTATTATTCTTTTGTGATGTTACTTTTGGCTTCTTAAGACAGTTATCTATCCAAGTTTCTGAGTTTCAGCTGAGTGATAATCCTGAAAGTACATGAGGGATAAGAACTAATCCTTGTCTCAGTTTTCCCTCTTTTCCCCTTTTAACTTGGGAACAAAAACGCAAACGCGATATGACAATTTATCTTAACTAGTATTGCTTGCGACTGCTTCGAATCTTCATCATTAGCTTGAAACAATTGATTGAATCGCTTGTCATGTCAAGACGGTGAGTAAAGGGATTCATGAGTGTATTGTAATAGTGTAAAATATGTTCAAGAATTTATGATTAAACGTAGCGTTAAACGATTTCCATTCCTTTTTTTTTTTGGCCAACTTTTCCATTCCTTATTATTTGGCCGCAGCCAAGTATTAATTTCTGTTTCACTTTTAATTTCAGATGTCACACATGTATAATGCATATTTATTTTAAATTTTATAATATATGTGCACATCTACCCTCTAATTTCACTCTGAATATGTATAAGATATAGTGTAAAAAAATCATTACTAAAGGCTTCACTCGGGTAGAAAGAAAAGTTGGGAGGAGAGAATTTTTGGTTGGGGGGAAAGGAAAGAAAATGGGTAAATATTTTAAAGATTAAAATACCATTTTATATGAAAATATATTATGTTTAAAATCAAATTAAAAATCACAATACACCATATTAATATTAGTATCAGGAAATAATTTAAAACCAAATTATTTGTTAAAGATATGTTTTGATATTATTATATTTTGAGGAAAAATAATTTATAAAGTATATTTTTCAAAAAAGTGGATAATTTTTAAAACTAAAAATAATAAAAGGAAATAAATAAAGATGGGAATGAAAAGGAGGGTTCTGATTTTGAAGTTATTCCTCACACTATCTCTCCATGTAAACAGGGGAAAACTCATTTTCCCTCCAATTTTCTCCCCTGACTTTCTTTCATACCTCATTGTCTCTCCATTCAAGGGAAAGCATTTCACCTTTTCCCATTTTAGATAAGGTCTAATCTTAACTAGGATGATTCGAAATAGATTTAAGTAATTCGCAGATGTGGCCAGAAAAACCCTAGTTTCTTCAGAAATCCTTTGGTTTAAGTCCCATTATCATCTTAGATTATCCCTCCACAAACAATGGATATTTCTTTGTTGCTTTTTGACCAGCTCCTTCATAGATTCTAGCTTCATGTCTTTCGTTACTCTTTGGATGTTTTTGATAGCAACATTCACATATTAATGTATAATAAATGAGAATAATTTTCAGTGTAAATAATTAAAAAAGAATAATACTTAAAGTCAACAAATCTTATAAATAATCTAACCAATGTTCTTAATATGCATGAATTAGTTATCTTATATCTCAGATCAGAAGCAACATTTGATACGACAAAACAGTGGTCAAAGCACCATAGCTGTAGGATTTCTTCTTAAATTTATTTTAAACCTCTCGGCACATGAAATCAAGTCATAATCATGAACAATTTAAAAGAATATTCATGTAACGTGCACTGAAAAAAATTAAATTGCTCAACATTTTCCCAGCACCCGGATCCAGAAAACAATTGTCTAAAACAAAAGTACAAGAGGACGAACATAAAAGAAATGAAGCAACTTCCATAACGGTCGGCTTGAAATTGTGATTTGTAAAACTCCTTTTTGCAATGGCCATCATCAGTTTACCCAATGCTAAAAACAAAACTCTGACTTTCTTTAGGTATTAGGATTAGGATCTGGATTCTCCTTCCGATATCGTTCAAGAATTAGATTACATTCATTCATGGTACGTGCATCTAGAAGAGCATGATTCCAATGTTTGATCATAAAGAATCTCCAACACCTACAAACATGAGCATGATAAGTTCAGTTTAGGGAAATTTATTGGGAGGTTCCAAATAAGGAACTTATTTAATGAATGGTTCTAATTTTGAAAATATTTATCAAAAGGTCACATTGACAGCATAAGGTCCTATGCATTGACAAAATTATACGCTGTATTGACAACACCTCATGTTGTCAATGGGACCTTTTGATAAATTATTTCAAAATTGAGACCATTCATTAAATAAATTCCTTATTTGGGACCTCCCAATAAATTTCCCTTCAGTTTATTCATAGTCACATGCTTCATTCTCTTGGTAAAAAGATCAAATATTACCCAACAATCACAAATTTTATACGCATCACTTGGAAAATGGAGATTAAATGGAACAAAGCACGCATGGAACTTCGGAAAGTTACAAAAATTACAGACTAGTTCTTGTTATTTTGTTCAACAATGTTAAAAGACAATCTTGCTAATAGCGAAGTCCACAACACATTAGAGAAAAACAGAAAAGTTCAGACACGGAAGTGATACCAAGCTAGTGAAGTGGATCGGACAAGTTCAGGGGCATGGAGTTTTGAGAAAGCTTCACAAGCCCATGGAATATGGCCATCAGCAATAACACTGCCAAGAAAACCAAACATCTGAGACTAGAGTAGAAACTTGAATGGACAAGCACATCAACTTTCTCAATCTTAAATGATCCTTTATATATATATATATATATATAGAGAGAGAGAGAGAGAGAGACAGAGAAATCTTAAATGGTCTTTGAGGATGAAGTAAAATTTGAAGTAAAATTTGTTGTTAACACGCTACAGCAAGATGAGTAAACCAAAATGGACAGAACTTGTTACCGCTGCTTCCGAACAAATGAGTTCCACATATGCATGATTTGCTTCTCATCTTTGGTCACATCAACAAAATTATCAAGCATCTGCAAAATAACAGAGCTAAGGGGGGGAATTCCACTTCTCATCGTTGGTCACTTCAATAGCAATTTGACATATATAAACAGACAACAATAGGTTAAGAATATAATTGAACATACCCTTCTGTCTTCAAAATCTGCCACATCATCATCAACTTCATCTTCACTATCTTGATCTGATAAAACTTGTTCAAGTGCCATTGGCTTTAAAAGCAAAAGAAAAGAATATGACCAACAAATCTCGTGGACATGCGATAGCAGTCAAAGAAAAATTGAACATATAATTCAAATATCACCAGGAAAAACTATTTTTTTCTTTCTCTTTATTCTTTTTTACGCTCACATTTAATGATTAAAACTATCGTTCCATCTCCAGCTTACCATAATTAAAGGCATTCTAAAAACTTTTTAGAAAGAAAACCATTAATGGCAAATATACAACAAGAAGCAGATATAATGCAGCAATCAATAATATTTATCCCACCAAGGTATATGGTTTGACCTCGTTACACATCAGTTTGTCCGCAACTATTATTTTACCACACCCAAACAGATATAAATTAATATAAACTATTTTTAAAATTAAATACTTGTTTTGAGAACTACTTATCTTGAATCTTGGCCCAAAAAAAGTTTTCTTAAATCACATAAAATTAGCAAATATGTCACTGAAAGCAAAACTGAATACACAGATTATGGACACATTATTCAGGAAAATTTTAGAACACAGGTATAACACGGTCATTGATACCTGGGCTCTGTGGGAGTGAAAAAACTGCCGTTTCCTCAGGAGGGCGCAACTGAAAAGGTTTCAAAGAATTACATGGTAGTTATATTCACTGAGTTTTATGTATAGCTAACAATAATTATAATCACAAATAGAAAAGTTAATCATAATTATAACTTCCCCATAGCTTGGAAAGACTAATCTTAGACAACCAAACTTGATGTTTAGAACTGGTTCTTGTGTCATATATCTAGATGTGTTGTACACAATATTAAAACAACTGAATTTGTAATTACATAAATTGCATACTACCAACGAATTTAGCTGCTTCATTCATAAAGTAGAAATTAATCTAGTGTAAAGCAGAATGAGAATTTTAAGGTGACAGTCCAAAAAGCAATTTTATTCACAATGTAAAAACAAGATCAGACTGGCCAACCGTTGGTTCAAAGGGAATCTGTTTGACTAATATGAATTGGGATTGGTCAATTCCGTTATCTGCTTAAATTCAAGAGTAATATCCTGTTTTGCTCTTCTTTCTTTGCTTTCTCCTCTTATAGATTGCTTCTAAATCCCTCCTTTAATGTAGTTATCTTAATTTTTAAATAATTTTCTTTATCTATCCCCAAAAAAAAACAATGCAATAGCCATGAGATATTGATGGAGACTTAGTAGCATAGGATGCTAAGTCTCACATTTAGTAGTATAGGTTGCTCAATGGGATATGTTGATTCTAACACTACATACAACTAACTTTTTTGGTAGGATTCTCCATCCCATTGAAGTTGGTCTGGAAAATTGCCCATTTATATTGAACAAGATGATAGTCATCCACAATTGAGCAAAACTGTTTGAAACTTGCGTGGGTCAGAAAGAGTAGGCCAGAATAGCATACTTTCGTGGGTCAGAAAGCTCAACAGATAGCTTTCTTGTCTTTGCAAACTGTAGAACCGCAGGAGTCCCAAGGTTACTTTCAGATACTGATTGGATATATGGGTCTGTAAGCAACTGCCCCATTACACTTGAAAACCCTACAAGTTAAAAGAAAGTTGACATGTCATGAACAGTAGGTAGCATCAACGTTGGTATTTGTAAAAGTTAATGTCAGAAATAGCTAAAATGCATATCTTCAAACCTAGCACAGATCAGTGTTGAGTCCAAGCAAGTATGTTACCATCATCATCCTCAATGAAATACAAGACTTTTTTGGATAAAAATACTAAGCACGGTAGTTGCAAAGACAACAATAACTCAAAACAGTTTATACAGCTCGAAAAAGTTGCATACCATCAGCTGAGACCAAAAGCTCATCTTCTGCAGGAAAGTCAGGTCCTACAAGAAGTGAATGCACACGCTTTTCTTTTTTAGAGGTTAAGGACT
>JANTPZ010003452.1:0-14178 GCA_025593235.1 Vachellia pachyceras
CTGGATAAGCTTATGAACGAAAGTGATATCCAGCCAAGAGGTTGGTATGGTCGGTAGCAAGAGGGAAATTGACCCATCTACATCTTGTATAGAAGAGCTCCACTTGTTCGTGGGTCAAAATTCATGGAGAAGGAAGGAGGCTTTTATGGTTGGATTGTGCCACATTGGATGCTTTGACTTTTATTTCTTTCTCGATTTGTTTTCTTGGGAGACTTGAAACTGGTATTTTGCGCCCTTACATGTCTGAGACTCGTGACTTCTGATCGCACTCTGTATATTCACAATAAATGATAGTGGATTTTTTAAACTGCTTGGACTGTCCTAATTATGTCGTTTGAGTATAACCTGTGTCTTATTTTGGAATGAGCTCTCATTTTATCACATGGGGATTGGAATCCAATTCGTACAAGTCTGTGCGTGGCAATGCGAGAGACGAGACCAAAATAACTGTAATCAACCCACTTATTCTATCATTATATCGTTGGTATTCATTTTAACATATGATGCTAGTTGTTAGGAAAATTGGAGAAAATAATGTGTGGATGGATCACTAAACTCTCCAATGCCGACAGCATGCGGACGACTGCTTCGAGATGATGCAGGACACTGGATTGTGGGATTCTAACAGGAAATTGGATATAACTCAGCTGCACCAGAGCTCTAAGCTCTTCTTTTTTTTTTTTTATAACATTAGAAGGGCAAGCTAAACTTGGGTATAAATAAAACGAAAGGTTTTACGTTACGTAGTATATAGTTTGTTTATTCTCAAAGAACATTCCTAAATATCCAGAAAATATGTGTGAGTGTTAGGCCAAAGAAAATTTAAACTGTGACTAATTCAAGAGAATGAAACTTCAGGCTGAGTACTTTCCCCTCATTTAGATCTTATATTGATAGTATTGAAACTTCATGCCTTTTTAAAAATGCTTTAATAATAATCTACACAATTTTTTATTATCGCTATTTTAACATTATTTATTTGTTTCTTAAATGAATTACAAGTATAGGCGGATCTACATAGATTCGAGCGAGTGCATCCGTACCTCTGACTTCCAGAAATTAGGTATATATTAGTACTATATGATTTATTTTGCATCTTTGGCAAAAAAAAAAAAGATTTATTTTGCATCCCCTCATTTACTAATTTTGAACCCACAAAATTTTTGCTCAAATGCTTTTCAAAAGATATTAAGAATAGGTCTCATTTATCTTATCCAAAAATAGTTTGCACTCCCTCAACCAGGATCTTGAGTCCGCCATTGATTACAAGGATATTTTTAATATAATAATTATGAGGATAATTTTATTCATAGATTTATTTATTACTTTTATATTTAATAATTCACTTAAAATATATATTTAGTCCTTTAAGTTTATATCAAGTTTTAGTTTAGTCCCTTAAGTTTAAAGTGCACTTTTAATCCTTTTGCCTTAACACGGTTAGTTTTATTTAATGAAAAATGTTGATTTAATATATTAAAATAGTAATTCTGCTGTTAAATAATAAAAAAGTGATTAAATTTTAAAATATTAAAAATATTATATTAAATAATTAAAATTTAAGCATATTTTATTATTATTTCATTGCATAACCATGATTTAAATTTAATGAGTGAATTTTTTCTGTTAAAATAAATTAACGGCATTAAGATAAAAAAGCTAAATTGTACTTTTTAAACATAAGGGAACAAACTAAAATTTAATATGAACTTAAAGATTAAATATATACTTTAACATTAATAATTCTAAGTACGAAACACCTCAATAAAGAAACTTATCACAATTTCATTAGCACAAAATATCATACTATCTTATGTCTCTAAAATAAGGCTAGCTAACTTTTTTCGGAGGGGATTAGGCATTTATCATTTTTCTTTAGCTAATTTATTTGACTTATAAATTGATATATAATCCAATAATACATACAAATAGATACTTTTAAGTAATATTTTTAGTTTATTTAATATGTTAAAAAAGTCAAATGATCCTTATAGTACCAGTAACGCAAGATGTAATACTCTACGTTTCTTGTACCTATAAGCTCTCCCAGAAGAAGCTTTACAGCGATTGGGGTGGTGGTTGCTAATAGCGATGTGAATATGAAATGGTCTCTCCCTTGAGAATGTTTCTTGGTTACGGTATTAACATTTTTGGAACTCTTCTTATTACTTGTATTTACCAATTCAGATTTTCTTCAACAACTAACTACGTGAATTATCAAATTAATAAAATATGCAGGCCATTTGGGCCCCCTTGCTTAAAGAAATCACTAAAAGAGAGACATTTTCAAATTCTAGTTGTTGACAAACATAACTAATACCTTGTTCACAAGCCATTCGGTATTGAACTATTCATGCTTTTGACAAATGGCGGGAAGGATTTCCTAAAACAAGAAACGTTCCAACCTTTTCAAGTATTTGGTGATGAACGCGATTCATTAATAAAATATTTATTGCCGTTTAAACAATTAAAACAAAAACTCGGTCTTGTTCATCTTCGTTTCAATGAAAGAATGAAAAAGAGAGACCAGATCAAAGCCTCATGCTTATAAATACACCTCGCTGCCATGCAAAGATCTCATCCCTCACAGACAGCTAATTATATTCAGAAACAAGCAAAGAGTAGTTGCTATATCAGAATATTGAACATGAGAACTTGTTACTTGATCCTTGCTGTCTTCTTGGCTCTCTCATCTTCTGGTGTCTTTGCCTATGACCCTAGCCCACTTCAAGACTTCTGTGTTGCCATCAACGAAACCAAGACCGGTGGTGGTATGTATTATTATCTCTCTCTCTTCCAGTTCAAATTCCATTTCCATTACCACATGCATGTCTATATAAACATCTTTCCTTTATTTATCTGCAGTTTTTGTGAATGGAAAGTTCTGCAAGGACCCCAAACTTGTCAATGCCAATGATTTCTTTTATGGTGGACTGAAACAAGGAGATACGTCTGGTCCACTTGGCTCTGCAGTTACTCCGGTTGGTATAACAGAAATACCAGGACTCAATACTTTGGGTATATCATTGGCCCGTATAGATTATGCTCCAAAAGGCTTAAACGCTCCTCACACTCATCCTCGTGGCACTGAGATCCTTGTAGTTTTGGAGGGCACTCTTCTAGTGGGTTTTGTTACATCCAACCCTGAGAATAAGCTATTTACCAAAGTACTCTATAAAGGAGATGTGTTTGTGTTCCCAATCGGCTTGATTCACTTCCAATTCAATGTGGGTAAAACAAATGCTGTTGCTATTGCTGCTTTGAGCAGTCAGAATGCAGGAGTCATCACCATTGCGAATGCCGTATTCAAATCAGACCCTCCGATTTCTGATGAAGTTCTCGCCAAGGCTTTTCAAGTGGACAAGAGCATCATTGATACCATTCAGAAGCACTTATAGATAAAGAATCGTTATTATTAATTTGTTGTAATAATTTATTTACTATTGTATGGATCTTTATATCTTGTTTTTCATATTTGAATAAAATAAGTGATATGAACACAATACATTTCAACCAGGCTATATGCTATGTGAGGGCTAAAAGGTTCTGTCAACGATCTCAAAAAGTTAATCGCATACAGCAAGAAGCTACTAGAATTTTATACTTCTACCAAGTAATTCTGCTTAGACAAAAAATTAGTTCTGATTTCTCAAAACCGAAAGGTGAACAAATAATAATTTGTGATCAAACTTCTCAGCTCTAATTTTGATTACTATACATGTATCGTATATACTCAGCATGAATATAGAAAATAAGATTCAAAGTGAGAACCAATGAGTGAGGCAACATCTTACTTCCTTTTCGATATAAAATGTCCAGTTCGGGTAAATTCTACTGATAGTAAACACACACACACACAACTTACGAAAAAGGTTCTAATTTTACTTTAGTGTAATTAATTTCAAATTACTTTCAACATCAGGAAACATATCAAACTTCGCCAATGGTATGTGCTTGATAGTAACAGTTTCAGTGTGTGATTAAGATTGACGTTACTTACGTGGTATTAATTATTTCTTCTGTGCTCTTACAACCAAATGGCCTCCTATTTATAATAGAGGAGGGACAGAGAATTAGCACCTCTTAAAGAGAAGTTACAGAAGTTACAAGTAATTATGGAACTTCATCGGGCAAAACGAAACTGATCCTTTATTCTTCCTTTTCATCATCTTTACAGCCTCATTCTTCTGTTTCAGTAAAACATTAATGGAGATTCAGGGGACCAACCTGCTGGCCAGTGATATCTGGATGATACTTCTATTGCAGCTTCCGATACGCTTCTTTGATCTCCTGGGAATTTGACTCAACAGAAACTCCAAGCAACTCCTAGTAATTCCGTTGAGCTCGTGGCTTTTCCCATTCCCTTCTATTACAACATCTGATAACCGTCCTGTTCTGCCTCCGTCTTCAAAAGGATTTTAACGTTAAGAACGACAACAGTTAGAGGTTAAAACGTCATATATTGTGAAAATGTGAGTTTTCGGTAGCACTTGCTCATGAAACCTGTTAAAACAGAGTACCTTGACACGGAGTTACGGAAATTCAGAAGGCCATGAACTTGAGAAGATGTCTCTGAACAAGACAGGAAGCAGCAAGTTGAGACAGCCCCAGCTGACATAACTCTTCTCGCCAACCTGCGGCCGTGAAGGATTCTGGGTGATATCCTTTGAAGAAAATATCTCGCTAGAATAAAAGCATAAATGATGATGATATTTTGCTCTGTATCTTCCTTCTAATATCACTTCAAATTTCGGGTTAAACCTATCAAAAAAGTACTGTGCTATCCTGTTCTCCGTAGTTAGCTCCACCCCAACCCATAAAGCAGACCCAAAACCCAACCTCTATGATTGGACAGGCCGTTAAATACAATTTTGAATACTTTCTCTCCTTCAGCCTTCTGGTTCTGGCTACGCACGTATCTCCCCGTAGGCAGGTCTTGCCCAAAAGCCAGGATCAGTATTCCTGTGATTGCTTGGAAAATTGGGGGAACAGCAAACGCAAGCCTCCAGGCAGTGGAAGACGGTACATTAAAGTTGATGATGAAAGAGTGGACGAGGGGCATAAATAGTTGGGTCACACCCGAACCCACGTTGGCCCACCCGCCGGCAACTCCATCTGCTAGACCTACTATGGAGGGCGACGAGAACATGGAGCTCATCCAGAACTGGCTGGACACGAAGTTGGCTAGAGAGAAGGGAGAGGGTGTCGGAGGCTATGCAGAGGCCCATGAGGAGGCGATGCCGGTGTTGCCGGTGTCAGTGGTGGTGGCGGATGATGGGGATGAGGGGAGGGGTGGAGAAGGTGCAGAAGAAGCATGAGAAGAGGTTGAGCCATGCAAGATGGAAGGCAAGCATGTGAGGTGCAGCGAACGAGAGTGGGCGGAACACAGTGGCTCTGCCATGGAAGTCGACGGGTTTAGGGGAGAAGTGAGGTTGCATGGTGCAGGACTATGAACCGGTGGTTATTGAATGGGCAGAGTGAGAGATGAAATTTTTTTTTTTTTGATACAAAGAGAGAGCACTAAAGCTCAAAAGAAAGGAAGGTGGGGGAAAAGTCCCAGACAGTCAATGAAGCACAACTCCCGTAAGCGGTGCGGGCACTCATAGTAAGTCACAGAAGAGGAGACAGCCTCCTTCGCCAAAGCATCTGCCAACCGGTTTTGCTCTCTTGGAACATGGTGCATGGTCACGTTCCACTCCCTCAACATGAGATCTTTAATACCTACGAATAACAACCCAGTGTTAGTAGTATCACAATTCGAATTGAGCATATCAACTAGCAATTTGTCATCCGATTCAATGATAACTTGTCTAAAGCCACATTCATAAGCCACTCGTAGCCCATTGAAAATTGCTCATTCTTCAACCATATGGGGGTTGCCATATCCAAGCGTTTTCGCATACCTCAAAACCCAAGAACCCATGTGGTCCCTGATGACATCACCACATCCTGCCCTGTTAGATAAAGGAGCCACAGATCCATCAACATTCACTTTAACCCAACCTCTATCAGGAGGGGTCCACTTCTGAGTTTGATAGTTATTTGTAGTCGTAGTCAGCTGCAGAATGTATTCAGCTTGGACATATAATTTCCAAGACACACTGATCGTGTTATAGGGGTTAGGAGGTCTAATGAAATGCTCATCAAAAATTTCTTTATTCCTTCATGACCATAAGAGCCAGCAAGCAACCCCCCAAAAAAGGCCCCAATTACTAACAGACCCCATTCCCAAGTCTCTTCAAGATTCATCGCAACCCACTCTCGCAAAAAGTAGGAAAAGAAATTGGAAATAAGAGAAGGATGAACCACTTTGTACCAAATATCCTTAGCATACGGGCAGTCCCAAAGAACATGTAGAACATCCTCTTCTCCGTACTGACAAAAGGCGCATAAAGAAGAAGCGCTGGACCAAGAGCTTTTCCAAACATTAGTAGGCAGTCTATCATGGAAAACTTTTCAAAGAAAGACTTTTATTCTCTCAGCCCCTTTCCACTTCCAGATCTGTTTATACACCGGGCTGTACATATTGGGCGGCTCATGCTCAATGGAAAAATAAGCACTCTTAACCGTGAATATACCATTAGCATTATGTCCCCATGTCATAATATCATTACCAGCTTCTGGCCTTGGAGGAATTGAATTTGTAAGACTGAGGATCACCTCAACATTAACCAGACCTTCCAATCGGTGATAATCCCAAGTGCCGTTAATGACCCAATAAGACACCTTGGAGGTTTCCTCTTCTTGAGAAGAGTTCTATAGCACAAATCTTTGATAGCCTTTCCTGGTATTAACCAGAAATCCGAAAAAAAGCTCACTAAATTCCCGTTCTTCACCTGCCATTTTGTGCCACTTTCAACAATTTCTTTCTGAGCACAAATGAAGCACCATAAGCAAGAGTCCCCTGGATGAGAATTCAGAAGGTTATGCTCACTTCTAAGCATATATTTATTCTGAAGAACCTTTATCCATAAACCTTGGTTTCCTCGAAGAAGCTCCCAAGCCAACTTGGCTCCAAAGGCATGATTCATCGAATGTAACCTTCTAAACCTAAGACCCCCATGGTTTTTAGGAAGAGTGACAATCTCCCAGCGCACAGGATGAAACCCTTTTCTATTCTCTGATCCCCATATGAAATTGCGTTGAATTCTTTCAACTTCATTGCAGATAGACAAAGGAACTTTTGCCACTTGCATAGGATAGAGGGGGCAAGAGCTAAGAACCGATTTTGCTAAAGTGATTCTGCCAGCAACAGAGAGACAGTTAGCTTTCCAAGCAGATAATTTTGCTCTAACTCTATCAGCAATATAATGAAACTTCTCAATAGGCCTTCTTTTTCTAGATAAAGGAAAACCCAAGTATGTCCCAATTTCAGCCGACACTTTTAAACCAGACAAGTCCTGAATTCTCCTTCTCATCCTGGTTGGAACTCTTTTGGAGAAGAATATTGAGGATTTAACCTTACTAACTCTTGCCCCCGAAGCTTGGCAAAACCTATCAAGGAAAGACATCATAACAGAGATTTGATTGTCAGTAGCCTCCCCGAAAAGAAGAAGGTCGTCCGCAAACATAAGATGAGAAATGGAGGGCCCGTCTCTAGATATACGCACAGGTTTCCACTGATCAGCTTCCACCGCATCGTTTATAATATGAGATAGTTTATCCATATAAAGCACAAAGAGAAACGAAGACATGGGATCCCCCTGCCTTAGGCCCCTCTTAGGAGGGAAAAACTCTGTGTAAGATCCGTTCCATAAGACATTATAGAAAGTCGAAGATATGCACTTCATGATCAGGCTGATAGCACTTTGAGAGATGAAATTTTAGCAGTGGTAGTCTATGAATACTCCGGCCCCTTTTTTTATATTTTCTAAAACAAACTATTTTTTTGCGTTTCTGTTTTTTTTGTAATTGAAAAGAAAGTCATTTGAATTTTTTTTTTTCAAAAGAAGGAAAAATTGTTTGTTCGCTTATAGTCATATCATATGAAAATCAAGCTAAACAAAAATTGGAATAGGAGTACCAAACTCATCCTGGCTCAGTGGTGATTGAGGCTGAGCTTGATAGGGCGAACAGAGTTCGATCCCTTACAGGACCTTTGGAAGGGGGCTGGAGCCTAAATAACCCAAAACTGTCCCCCACCCCCGGATTAATCGGCCCAAAGGGTCGGATACCGGATTGGTTAGGTCTCCCATTTCACTCAAAAAAAATTGGAATAGAAGTTGCCTGTTGGGGGTGACCAACGTGGAATTACAGACAAATGGTTAATAAGATATTTCATCCCTCAAATTTACAATCATTTGGTTCATAATCTCTCAAATTTAAAACCAATGATTTTGATTTCTCAAGTTTCATTTCATATAAAACATTAGTATTTGCAATTGCATTTCTTAAAGGTTGCTTATTGAATACTATCTTCAATTTTTAATATAATAGTCAATTAATTTTTTTAGTAAGATTGAGGAAGCTAATTAACTAATATATTTACCATTATTCTCCAAAATAATTGACTTATAGAGTTATATATAATCTAATAATATATTTGTTAAAAAAGTTAACCGACTCTTATATTAAGGATTGTGGGTATTTTGTTAAGGAGATTAAAGAAATTAACCACACTGCTTATGAGTATTCATGTATGAATATAATTAAATTATACATCCATTTATAAGTTAGTCAAATTAGTGTGAAGTAAAATGATAAATATAAATGTTTTTAAGTAATGTGTTTATCTTTCTTAATCAGTGTTTGATTTAGTTTATTTTAAGTAAGGTCAAAAAATTTCCTCTTCTATCTGCATACGGTAATCCGTAAAAACTTTTTCTAAACAGTGTACGCAAACGAAGACAAAAAACATTTCAAACTCTGTAAAAAGCATATCAAAATCTGTAAAATCATCTTGAAACTGTAGACTTCTTTCTTTTAACAGGTTCTCAAACACACGCAATATTTGCCTCCCATCATCAGAGGTCCTTCTTCTGACACGAAAGCGTGCCCGAGAGAAGAGGCCTGGACTCCCTCGCGAAGTAATTGTTTCTGGATGACGAGACAGAAAGACTCAACATCGCCACAAGCTGAGGTTCGTTTTCCTGTGGGGCTTAGAAAGGAAGAAGACGACTATAGGAACCTATATTTGAATTTGAAGGATCATAAGGCAGTTGGAAGCTCAAATGTCATGGTGATGCAGTGGATACAGGTGCACATTTAACCATTATATGATTTAATTATCATCTTTTGCTATAAAGGTTTTATCGTATGACTTTGTTATTGAAGGTATTTTCCTCACTGGATCTGAAGCAAGCACATACGAAACGTCGACTTACCACACAATTTTT
Organism: Vachellia pachyceras; assembly: GCA_025593235.1. Classification (NCBI taxonomy): domain Eukaryota; kingdom Viridiplantae; phylum Streptophyta; class Magnoliopsida; order Fabales; family Fabaceae; genus Vachellia; species Vachellia pachyceras. Next base: position 9,336 of record JANTPZ010003452.1, read on the forward strand.
GACCATAAAGGAAGAAAATCCAAGGATTTTCCACTGATTAGTAATTTGGATTCAATTATCCAGAAAAAGGAATTATTCACACACAGCCATTTTGATTCCTTGAATGCTTGCTTCTGACACGGAAATGGAGACTTATGTCTCGAACAGTGTCAAAGAGAACATACCTACTTCATAGATGGAATCAGTTGAAGTGGAAAAAGATGCATCCGGTTTCCAATATATATGGCACTGACTGACATGGAACATAACAAATTTGAAGATCTTAGTGGGGCAAAGATGGAGGAAGAAGTGTGTTAAAGGACAACAAGAGCCCGCTGGATGCAAGCAGCTTTGCACATAATATTAAGAAGAAGCATAGCTCTGCCGTAGAATCAGAAGCAGAGAGGTCAAGTTTGAGTGAATGCGGTTTTATGGAGACGGCACTCAGAATGAAGGACAGTGCGGTTCAAGTCCTGTTGTGTTCATGAGTGTATCTTCCTTTCTCTGATTAGTTTCATTGTTCGTGGACTTTGACTGATCAACGGTGTATTTCATCATTGCACCGGTTGTGTGATCAGTTAGAAACAGCAAGATTGGTTGTCGTCGACGGCTCCATATGCTGAAAGCTTAAGTGAGTATGAGGCGTGAGTAAAATCCCAGAGAATTTGAACCCTCTCAGTTATATGGTACTGAGCGTTGATTTGCCAACGCAAATGCTATAAGGCTGATAGATTTGGGAGGATCATCTTCATATCGCTTCCACTGTAACCACGCTGAAACTATGTTTCATACAAATTGAGATAAAATTCGTCTCATATACCTATTTTATTATGTAAAATCACTTTTTAACGAATTTTCAAACACATACAATATCATGGTAAATGGGTTTGCACGAGAGGAAAAGAGAACAGGTAAGATCACGTATGAGAAATTTACTATCATGTCCTAAATAATTCAATTAGTGAACAAAATGTCTTTAATATTGACAAAATTATCATCAGGTCCTAACTGTAACTGATCCAATTATTATTGACGGCCGATGAGGTTGTTAATGATAATCGAACCGGTTATTACTGGAACTGATGATAATTTTACCAATCTTTAAATTTTTTTTCATTAACTCCTGAAATCTAATAGTAAATTTCCCTTTTGAATTTGTGCTGTTAGTACTGGCCATCTTGTGCGGAATGGTACTTATTGCGGGTCGGTGAAGTAGTTGGAGTGAGGTTTAGATCATTAAAGGAAGGAACAGCCGGGCATTGCATTGGGAACACATCCGAACAATACAACGCTGATCTTACTTAATCCCTTGATTACTCATCCACCAACTTCCGACACGTGGGAGCCACCATTAATAAATATTAAAAGATGGGGATAGAACGTGGCGGCTGGTGAGTCGCCCACTCTCCACCATTTAGATATGGGGTGTGAATGACAATTTAAAACATATAACAAATTTGGAAAAATATATTTTGAAATATATATTCGCTTTTTTTATGAGGTCCTGAATTATATTATGTTGTTCCTAAATTCGACAAAATCTTGTATAATGGGCTGCGAAAGTATCATAGTCTTAGATCACCATTTAATTAAAAAAAAGTGCTATGGTTTACAAATTTGGTTAGATTACAATATCACAATATTATATATGTAGTAAAAAAATTGAGATTTAGACTGACGTCCTATAAAAGGAAGTTATTAATGAAAAGGTCTCAATAGGTTGTCAATGACAAATCGAGGAACACCATTGACAAGTGAAGCAGCTGTCATTAACAACCTCTGAAACCTTACAATAAATAATTCGTTAATGCGGAACCTTATAATAAATCTCACAAAGAAAATTCATGTCATAAAATAAACAATAAAAAATTACAACATATAATCAACAGGAAAATTTACAGCGTAATAAATAAATTTACAGATCCACTGGCAAATATTATGGTGGCAGGCGAAAACGAAAAGAGGATGTTGATTTACCCTTTTTTGCTCTTAACTTCTATGGTTAGTGAATCGCTGTTGTTCAAATATTAGCTCACTGACAGGCCACATTCTTATCTCTCTTCATTAGTTTTTATTATTCTTATATATATATATATATATATTTGCCGAGTGAAAAATTGATAATGACGAAACGCACCCCTTAAAGCTACACCATGTTAGAGAATCGAAGTTTAGTTTATCGGTTCTTCACTTCTTGAAGACCCCTCTATCTCTGAGCTGCGAGTGCTGAAGGTCTCCAACGATGATACTTCCGATATTTCAAACTTCTTCAATGCATTTGAAACAAAACTGTTTGTGCCGTAAGACCTAATGGAGCTCTCTGAGTTTAGCAACCCAGCTCCATTACTCAGAAAAGGCGGTTGATTTGGTACAGAAACATCCACATTTGAGTTCCTTAGAAGCACAACAACTTCTTCCATGGTTGGCCTCAGGGAAGCAGAAGCTTGCGTGCACAACAGCCCTATTTGAAGCACCCTTGATAGCTCTGCTGTTGGAAAATCATCTCCCAAGCGTGGATCCACAGCTTCATGCAATCGGTTTGATCGATAGAGTTTCCAAATCTAAGGCGAAATCCAGAGATTTTTTTTTTCATATTGTTAAAACAAAAGATGTTGAATCAAGTAGCCTAGAAATATTTTACCGCATTTAGACAAAGACCTTACTGTTTGTAGAGGAGAGCCAGAGTCTTCTCTGAAGACATTGTTCCTTCTGCCACATAGAATTTCCAGAACAAGCACTCCAAAACTATACACGTCTGCTTTATCTGTTAGGTGGCCTCGAACAAGATATTCAGGTGCCATATATCCTCTACTCAAGGAATGATAAATGCAGAAAAGACTTGGTTATGGTATAAATAAACCTTGGAATGGTTTCTTCACAGTTTAACCAATTGATAAGTAGATTTATTTATTTTAAGATCATAACTCACAGTGTTCCGGCAATTCCAGTGCTAAGATGCGTTTGGTCAGAAGCAAAACAGCGGGCGAGGCCGAAATCAGCAACCTTAGGAGTGAGATTCTCGTCCAGAAGAATGTTGCTACTTTTGATGTCTCTATGGATTATTCTTACTTTAGATCCAGCATGAAGATACGCAAGCCCCTCTGCTATTCCAATTACTATATCAAATCGCTGCTTCCAATTTAGAATCTGATTTTTGTTCATTTCTGCAAAGCAGAGCAAGAGGATGTCATGTTTCTGGAATTATATTAACAATTGAACCAATTGTTCTATTCGTTTTCTGCGGAGTTTCGATTGGGGAACATATAATAAAAGAATAAAATTACCAAAAATGAATTGATCCAAGCTCTTATTGGGTAGGTACTCGTAGACAAGGAGGCTCTCGGGGCCTTCAATGCTACAACCCAAGAGTTTGACGAGGTTCTTGTGTTCAATTCCGCTAATCAAATTCACCTCATTAAAGAACTCTTCTACCCATTGCCTGGTATTATACACTAATCTCTTCACAGCCACGACTTTCCCGTTTGGGAGAATCCCTTTGAACACAGAGCCAGCCCCTCCTTGCCCAATTTTTCTTGAAGTGTTGAAATAATCTGTGGCCTTCTCCAGAGTTTCGTATTTGAAATTCAAGCCTGACTTGTTAATGGAAATGGAAATTTGACCAAGATGATTGCTCCCTGGGTGACGAATAAGGGGAATCAAACAATTATAAAGAAATACACAGCCTCATAGAATAAAATATTTAATTGATCTAAGCCCCAGAAAATATTACCTTTATTCATCTTTGATAGTCTTGAGAAGACTACATACAAGGCAGAGAGAAGCAGCATCAAAACTGCGGCCACAGATAACACTGTTGCTATGATGGCTCCCCTACTAAATGACCCTAAAAGTCAAAAGGTTAACTCAGGCCATTGGCATATGAAGTCGAAATACGGATGAAGAATCTATAACTAGTTACATAATAATAAAAAGTAAGATCTGTAATCTTCTCAGGCCAGAATTGGAAGCCAGGAAATATTAGGATTTTAAAGGAATGTGAGTCATACTTGCCCAATGTGAGCCTGAGCAACAGGCACAAACTTACCCTTCTGATCCTTTCCTTCTTCACCTGCTTCGTTGTAGAACTTGTGAGTTGAGTACCTCAAATAGCAACCAGCATTCAATGCCCGTCCTTCCCTCTTAGGCAAGCAGCCTCTCACCTCCCTCGCCGCTTTCCTCAAGCAAATCCCACATTCATCACTCCGCAATGTCTTCCAACACTGAGCCAAAGCATAAACTCCCCCAACCTCTCCCACACCAAACCCTAATCCCTCTCCCACAGAAACCCTCACCACATTATCAACCAGCTCGCCGACACTCTTCTCAAATTCCCGTCTCTCACCGTCTTCATCCTCCGCCACACCATATCCGGAGCTACAGTTCACGGTGTCCCGGACAGGATCAACGGCCTCGGAGTAGAAACTGTAGTTATCGTAGCGAAGGAAGCAGCCGTCGAGGTAGATGCGGGCGGATAGAGAAGGGAGACAGCGAGGGAGCTTGGTGCGGCTGGCGGCGTAGCAGAGAAGGCAATCGGTGTGTGAAAGGTCATTGAAGCACTGAGCGTAGCCGAAGATGGGGAGGGAAGAGAGGTTGAGAGAGTGAGAAGCCCAGTTCTGAGAGTGAGAGGTGATGGTTTGTGAGAGAGACTGCATTTCTTGGACGAAGATGGGGATGTAATGGGAAGAGAGAGGAGCTTTGGAGGTGCCGCAGAGAAGGCCGGCCTGGGAGATTCGAGGATCGGATTGGAGCGAGGGAGGGAGGGAGAGAAAGAGGAGAGAGATGGAAATGAAAAGAAGGCATGAAGAAGAAGATGAAGGTTTCATGGTGGAGGAAGCAGGAGGGAGTAACAAGTGATATGAGAGAG
>JANTPZ010003453.1:0-33861 GCA_025593235.1 Vachellia pachyceras
ATTGGTCCTGTAAATTAAGTTTGCTGTGTGGTTATGTTTGTGTATGCTTATTACTTTGTGTGTTTGATTGTAGGGAGTTATGGAGGCAATAAGGATTAGTTGTGCTGGATTTCCTACTAGAAAAACCTTTGATGAATTTGCAGACAGATTTGGCCTTCTTGCACCTGAAGCTCTGGATGGAAGGTATGAAGTTGGTAATCTTTCTTTTCCAGAAAGCTAGTGTTTTTTCCCATCGCCCATGACTTATTTCATGTTTTAATTATATTAGTCCTGATGAGATCACTGTTTGCAAGAGGATTCTAGAGAAGGCTGGACTTCAAGGCTACCAGGTAATAGTTATCGCCTTATTGTGAAACATGGCTTATCTAGTAACTACCTAGGTGCTGCTGGAACCACCAGTAACCTTTCTTTTTGTTTCCTCTCACATTACGCCTCCTATAACTGCTTTCCTACCATTTCTGCATATATTTGGGATGGAAAACTTGAAAATATATGTTAGCTTTGGGAATGAGCCCTTTATTTATGTTTACTGTTTCCTCTTTTGTTATTCAACACTAATAATTTCTTTTGGTTAGCTATTTTGCTGATTCTTTATATTGCCACAGATCGGTAAAGCAAAGGTGTTTCTTCGAGCTGGGCAAATGGCAGAACTTGATACCCGTAGGAGTGAGATATTGGGAAAGTCAGCAAGCATAATTCAGAGGAAAGTTCGTTCCTATTTGGCATGCCGAAGTTTTGTCTTGGTTCACTTGTCTGCTATACAGATTCAAGCAGCATGCAGAGGTTTCTGCTTATGTTTTTTAAAATATTATCTTAAAACTTAAGAGAAGTTTGTAGTCTCATAAGTTTTTCAATGCTGACTGTAGGACAACTTGCTCGACATGTTTATGATGGAATGCGGCAGGAGGCTTCTAGTGTGAAAGTTCAGAAGAATTTCCGAATGCATATTGCTAGGAAGGCATACAGAGAATTGTATGCCTCTGCCATTTCCATTCAGACTGGTATGCGGGGGATGGTTGCTCGTTCTGAACTACGCTTTAGGAGGGAGACCAGAGCAGCAATTGTTATACAGGTAGGGGATATGCTGAAAAAAGCCGTCACTACAGGATGTTTATACATACACACCATTTCAATGTGTCTCTATTTATGCACATCTATATGTAAATAGTCAGCGCCAAAGGTTGGTAATACATATTCTACAAGAATTATTTTTGCTTAGGATGGCATAAACGTTATGGCTTTTATGTGGAATCCTCGCAACACCCATTTCATTGTGTATTGCAGAGCCATTGCCGGAAGTTCCTAGCACAGCATCATTTTATGGACTTAAAGAAAGCAGCAATTAGAACACAGTGTGCATGGAGAGGAAGAGTTGCTCGGCGTGAATTACGAAAGCTCAAGATGGTAACACTCTGTCTTGTCCTAATCCTTTAATTTCAATTTAATGAATAATATGTGAGGTACTTTTGTAAATTTGTAGATAAAATTGATAGGTCCAAAATAGTAGTTATTTAAAGTTGGGCTGGAATTTAATCCACAACAAAGTGTATTGGCATTGGGGTTATGATTATATGCTTTACCCTAGCGATATTCAAGCAAGCATACAATTAGGCCATTTTTGTCCCCACTCTGGACATTGTCAAAGAAGGAAATCCTGTGAAGTTTTGATACATAGCCGTGCTTTATGCATGAGACCTGTGTTAAGGTTCCTGTTATCGTACTTCAAAGCCCATAGGCACTCATTTAATAACATTAAGCTCAGCTTTAGTGTACTATTTGAGGCCATTGGCTACCACTAGCACCAGGACTGTGAACAACTCTGGCATCCATACTCTTCCAGTCAGAGTTCTTTCCAGCCCTTGCTTAATGTGTTGTTTTCTCTTCAATCCTCAATCGGAGCTGTCTGTACTTACACCTTTACGCTTTTTGGTCGTATAATAACATTCCAACCCCATGATTTTCTTCATCCACCATGCTATGCTTTTCTCCTCTACTCCAACTTTTTAAATTGATGCCTCAAAAAAGTGATGCCACCACTAAGGCTGTCACTGGGATACGGGTTGACTATCTTTGTAACAAGTTGGGCTTGATTTATATTTATTCTCCAATTGAGGGGGAGTGTTGAGATATAATTGAGATATATATTAGGAAAGATATCCTTTACAATCAGGAATTAGAATTAGAATTATGATTTTGTGTATTTAATTATAATAATGAGCCATTAATAAGAAGGCTCCTCCTTGATATATATATCCCTCTCGGGTAATTCAATAGAGGTGAATTTTACGGTGCATCATCTTACACTACCAAACTATAAGTTTCTCAAGTATGCTGCTTGGTGGGTATATCTATTTACCATATGTTTATGATTGCAGCTATTCACTTCTATATTCTCTCCCACTTATATTGCAGTACTTAGGACTTTGCATTTTTGCATTTTGCTACTTGTTGCAGGCTTCAAGGGAAACGGGAGCTCTACAAGCCGCCAAAAATAAGCTCGAAAAGCAAGTTGAAGATCTTACATTGAGATTGCAGTTGGAGAAACGATTAAGGGTAAATGATTGTGAATTTGCTTATGAGATTGTTTTTGTGTAGCCTTCTTGCAGAATCATGTGTTGCAAATATTATTTAGTTTGAATATAGTGTAATGGTATGATTTGTTTTATTTGTAAATTTACAGTGCATCCAAAAATTTTATCAGCAGAATAAACTTGATTTTCACAGTTGAGAGAGATTTGTGTCAGTGCTTGCAAAACTTTCTAATACTGTTTTGTTCATTGTTTTTAACAAATGCAGGTTGACATGGAAGAAGCAAAAACACAAGAAAATGAACGATTACAATCTGCTTTGCAAGAGATGCAACTTCAGTTTAAAGAGACAAAAGTACTGCTTGAAAAGGAGCGTGAGGCTGTGAAAAGGGCAACAGAGAGAGCTCCTGTGATACAGGAGGTTCCAGTTGTTGATAATGCATTGATGGAGAGACTCACTAGTGAGAATGAGAAACTCAAGGTGAAGTGCTTTTAGGCATAGATACCTGCACTATGTTGAAAGAAACAGTTTCTTTTGGCACTGATACATCTCAAGAACATTCTCTTAACTTGGGAAAAGGTAGCTGGCCATTTCCTTTTTACTAATTAATATGATCCCTTCTGGAGTCTGTTACAGACCTTGGTGAGTTCACTTGAAAAGAAAATCGATGAAACAGAAAAAAGGTTTGAAGAGGCTAACAAAATTAGTGAAGAACGAACGAAGCAAGCCTTGGAGGCAGAATCAAAGATAATTCAGCTGAAGACTGCTATGCAAAGGTTTCTTTGTGATTAAGCTATTTTGATCTCAGATATATATTTAATTCATATACCATGCAGCATATTTCTCATGTTCAGTGGTCAAATTGATTCCATCCATACTATTTTAGCTCCAAAATCTCCGTCATTGAGATTGTTTTTCAACTTTTCTAAAATTGATAGGCTTGAAGAAAAAATTTTCGACGCTGAATCTGAAAATCAGGTTCTTCGGCAACAATCTTTGCTAAACTCGAATGTAAAGAAAATGTCCGAGCATCTCTCAACAACCCCTTCAGATGAGGTAACTTCTGCTTCCTAAATTGCATCTTCTTGATTGCACCTGTGTGCGCATGCATCTCATGATATTGGTTTTGCCATCTGTAGAAGTTGGAAAACGGTCACAGTTTGATGGAAGAGCAAAAAGCCGTTGTAAGTACATTGTTTACTACTCTTTCTGTTTTATTTTTTGAAAAATTAGAATTTCTTTTTATGTTCTGTTTCCGTTTGGTGCAATCTAAAATTATTTGTCTTTGCAGGAAGCACAGACTCTTACAACACCAGTTAAAAAGTTTGGTACAGAATCTGATACCAAATTAAGGAGATCATACATTGAACGTCAGCATGTGAGTGCTTTAAAGTAGTTTTTCATTCTTTTTGTGCTAAAAACTGTTTTATGAATTATTCTTCAGAAAATAATAATGTTTTATAACTTATTGTTCTCTCTTTTTTTGTAGGAGAATGTTGATGCACTAATCAACTGTGTTAAAAAAAATATTGGGTTTACTCATGGGAAGCCTGTTGCTGCATTTACCATTTACAAATGCCTTCTCCACTGGAAATCATTTGAAGCTGAGAGGACAAGTGTATTTGATCGCCTCATCCAGATGATTGGTTCCGCAATTGAGGTGACTGCATTGCTTTGTTCTGAATTATATTTTATGAGAGACAATAATAAAATGGAAATTCTTGATTGAATATCATGGATATTGAAATGTGCATATCAAAATGCGGAGGTGATATTACAAATTCTGAGATGTTTTGCACTTAAGCCAGACTGTACTTTGTTTTATATGTTTATCTATGGACCTAGTTGTAATGCTTTGTAGGTAATGTGATGCTAGTTGCAGATAACAGTGACAGTGGATAGAATGATCATGGTGAAGTATTGTTACTGATGGAGATTTAGTAGTATGGGATACCGAGTCCCATATTGAGTAGAACAGGATGTTTAATGGGGTATTTGAGTGAGTTGATCCTCCCACTAAATAGCTAGCTTTTAGAGTAAGGTTACCCATCAATTGGTATCAGAGCTAGGTTAACCTTTTCGGAGAGGGTTACCCACAGAGGGTTCTGAGTATTGTGGAGTGCAACCACCGAGACGTCAGCTTTCCATGGGGGCCAATTGATAGAGACTTGGTAGTATGGGATATCAAGTTACACATTGAGTAGAATGAGATGTTCAATGGGTTATTTAAATGGGTTGGTTCTCCCACCTCAATAGCTAGCTTTTGGGGTGGGGTTCCCTATCTCACTTGGGTATCCATTAGTTGCCCGATGGGGAGTTGTTTGTTTGTTGTAATTAGTTATTTGGTTTGTTGCTTTGTTAGACGTGTAATTAAATCCCCTTTCACTCTATGTTCTGCTTAAGATCCTGAGTAATAAAGCAGTAAAATCAGCATGCATGCATGCCAGAATGCTGGCTTGCTGCTGTTGCTAGCATTGTGCTTTAATTATTCTCATTGTTCTTCCAGCCACTTTTCTTTGAAGTTTTTTTTTAACTCATTTGTTTACTCATGTACAGAACAATGAATCTTTCATGTGGTTCCTTTGCTTGTTGGATTATGTGATCCTGATACTCTTGTTGTAATCTATATTTTTATGGTGGTCCTATTTTTAGTACTGAAGCTCTTACCTAAATCTAGTTTTTCTTACTTCTCTTCTACTCTCTTTCATACTCCAGAATCAAGATGACAATGATCTTATGGCTTATTGGCTGACAAATACGTCCACATTATTGTTTTTGCTCCAAGAAAGTTTGAAATCTGGCAGTACAAGTGATGCAACTCCAGTTAAAAAACCACCAAATCCAACATCCCTTTTTGGAAGAATGGCTATGGTAACAAATATTCCTTATATTTTGTTTAATCTGATTTCTGTATAAAATTTCACTTATATATGGATAAATTGCAGGGTTTTCGCTCATCCCCTTCATCTACCCACCTTGCTGTCCCTGCATTGGACATCATCCGCAAGGTAGAAGCTAAATACCCTGCTTTACTTTTTAAGCAGCAGCTCACAGCATATGTGGAGAAAATATATGGTATCATTCGAGACAACTTGAAGAAGGAGCTAACACCATTGCTTTCATTATGTATCCAGGTATGTTGAAATCCAGTTAACAGTTATTTAACTTAGTCGACTTTAACCCAATCATTAAAGGATAGATAAAATTGTCTACATTGTATTTTTATCCATTTAAGCTATTTTGGTGATATTTCTAGACACTTTAGGATGCATTCTGAATAGCCAATAGCTACATTCTATTTGATGAGCCACATAAGTTCATAGTAACGTCCCTTGTTCTTTATCACTGGCATACAGGCACCAAGAACATCAAAGGGAGTGTTACGGTCTGGACGATCATTTGGTAAAGACTCTCCTATGGGTCACTGGCAGAGTATTATTGAATCCCTCAACGCCCTCCTCTGTACGCTGAAGGAGAATTTTGTAAGAAAACTAATTTTAACTTGTTAAATTATGAATTAAGTAATTATCATCCCTGTTCTGTTTAGATGCTTTTAATTTTATAACATGATTTACACTTCTGAAATTCAGGTACCTCTTGTTCTCATCCAAAAGGTCTTTAGTCAGACATTCTCATATATTAATGTACAACTCTTCAATAGGTAATTGTTTTTTACATGCATCTTTTAACATAATGTTTGCATCATTATGTTTATATTTTAAGATGCTTTGAAGTTAACTATAAGCAAATGTTATCATTACCAGTTTTCTACTACGCCGTGATTGTTGCACATTCAGCAATGGGGAATATGTAAAAGCTGGATTAGCAGAATTGGAACTATGGTGCTGCCAAGCAAAGGAGGAGGTAATTGATTTGTTGTGTTTTATCATGATCTGTTAACTTGGGTTGCTATATTCATTATTTAGGTTCCATTTGGTTCACCATACAACATTGGTTCGAACGGTGTAAGCTAATATTAAATAGTCAAAATTTTTACATGGATCTTTTTTTTGGCCAATTTTTACATGGATTCACTATAGAACCTTGTGCACCCAAGAGACGGGTGGGACAAGCCCTGATAATGTTCTGAATATAAAAAAAATGAATACTTTTGTTTTCATTTTTTAATTCATCATTATGCTCTGTTGCCACAATCACCACCTGTCATTGTTGCATGCAACCTTGCTTTATGATTATTTTTTCCTCCACCACTGCTGTTTCATCTGCGAACACCATATTCTTACAAGCAAACTTCTGCAATGGTTGCCACCACCACCTCTCCCTAGCGTTTTCGCTAATGTTGCCTCAAGCCATTGTTAGCATCGCCATTATTTTTGCCCAACAGTTGAATTTTGTGCTAACTAGACTTGTGCTGTTCATCTACACTTGTTATGCAATTCGATGTGTTACACATTGATACAATAAACGCATGATTGTATGGAGACTTGTACAATTAATTTACGTTGTACCATTCTTTGCTACTTGCTTATATTACTAGGCCTTGTTTTATACTGCATAGCTGGAGCCTTAGCTAATTTACTAAGTGATGTGATGCTCTATAGTTGCTGTGTGGTGCTTTTGGACTGGTTTATGGATCTTCATGATGGCTCTAATTTCCAAGTAATTGCCTTGGATTTGCAGTATGCTGGATCATCTTGGGATGAGCTGAAACACATAAGACAGGCAGTCGGATTCTTGGTAAGTGTATCTTGTTTTATGATATGACCCAGTTTCACATTGTCATTTACTCTGTTCTAGTTATCCTTTTATTGTAGTCACAATCAACAGGTTGATCAGCCTTTATGATGGGTTTACTTGGAATTAATACGATGGCAAGTGTCTTAAATGAACAAGAAAACGTTTATTTATGTTTTCCTTCTTGAGAAATATTTCCTTGACATGAAGTGGCCGCATTCAATGCGTCTCTGTTAATTTATTTGGTTTAACTGATGTTATTTTTATGTACAGGTCATTCATCAGAAGTACAGGATTTCCTATGATGAAATTACCAATGATTTGTGTCCTGTAAGTCTTTGCATCCCAAACTCCGCTAAAGCATACATCTCTTGTACATACATGATCATGAAATCATATCTCTATGTTCTTGCTTTTACTCCTTACAAATGGGTCTTTATCACTCTGTTTCTGATATTTTTTCCTGACACCAGATCCTGAGTGTCCAGCAACTGTATAGAATATGTACACTTTACTGGGATGCTAATTATAATACTCGAAGTGTATCCCCAGACGTAAGAATTTTTTTCATTGTAGTCTAATATGCAGCAAACGACGTCCTTTAGTTTATGAATGTCTAGCTAAATTTAACTCGCTTCCAATTTTCCATCAGGTCCTTTCAAGCATGAGGGTGCTTATGGCTGAGGACTCCAATAATGCTCAAACTGATTCTTTCTTGCTGGATGATAATTCCAGGTGAGGGTTCTTGTACATGCAAATGACTTGAGGAGATGCAATAACCTCACATGCGTTTTGAGCTTAAGAACTACAGATTAGTTTAAACTTGATCTCTCCATTTCTATAGGATGGAGAAAATTGTATGCGCGATTTATTGTGTAATGCTTGCAAAAACTAGTAATCCTGCAAATTGTTTATTAGTTTATTAACTTTTGCTTCTTTTACAGTATCCCTTTTTCCGTGGATGACCTGTCTACATCACTGCAATCCAAGGAATTCGCAGACATGAAAGCAGCAGATGAACTTCTTGAGAATCCAGCCTTCCAGTTTTTAAATGAGTAGGCATAATAGGAAGTTTAGTAAGCTTTTATGTTGGTTTATCTTGGGGGGTAATGAAATCATGCCCCTTGAGAATCCATGGGCCTTGCTATGGTGGTTGTAAATCCCTTTATATTTTATTCTTCTTTTTTCCCCATCTATTGAATTGAATCTCAGCATCTTGCCCCCCCTGCTGTAAAGTTGATTTTTTCATTCTTTTGTGGGCATTCAATTGTAAAATTTTTTACCAAGAGAGGCAGGGATAATTTTAGGATGAGTGAATCTTTTTCCTCCTTTTTTTTCCCCTTTTTTTGGGCTTTGTAATGTTGTGGTCAGAAAAATAGTTATATCTTTGTCTGGGTGGGTGGGGAAGTTCAAGCTCACTTTCCACTCTAATTTTTGCTGTGTAAAGAGACAGAACAAAAATTGATATATGGGTAATGAATAGTTTGTTTATATGCTGGACTCTGTCTCTTTTAGTAATCTTACTTCTGTTTACAGCCACTTTCATCTGATTCTGATCATTGGCTTTCTTTAACAGTGATTGATATGCTTAAATAAGGGTGGATCAATATGTTATATTACATCCTATTTTTAATATAAGAGCCAACTAATTTTTTAGATGATGAAACTAAATATATTCTTCAAACTGATTTAAATTGTAAATTGATATATGGTTTGATGATATATATGAATAAATACTTTTAAATAATGTATTTAATTTTAATCTTTTAAAAAAAATTTAATTGATTCTTATTTTAAAATTCGGAAGTAATAGTATTTTATTAAAGCTATCTTTTACAGCAAAATGGACTCTTGCTAGATAACAGTCTGAGCACATCCTTGCCTTGAACTGTATGCATATTTTACATGGCGGTCGTCGTCACTATGAACAAAGCTAAAAACAAAATTTGGCTTTTCAATTTATTCAACTGTGTCCGTTTTGAATTGAACAAAATATCCCTAATCAAATACTCCGCCGATACTAAATAAATTAGTCAGAGGGTTGTTTCTTGAATATAATTGTTTTCACTTAGAGAATACCTATGCCTACAAAAAAAAATTAACCAAGATGACCTCATCTTAAATCAAGTAGATCTAGGACATCATTAAACTGATGTTTAGAAATATAACCAAACCTAACATTTAGGGTTTGTTTGGAACCTCTATACAAAACTTAAATTTTGATCCAAAAACTAAGTTTTGTCTAAATACAAAAATTTTCTTAAAAAACTATTTTGGATATAAAATTTCAGTTTGAAACCTATGTTTTGAAAAAGTTATTTTTTTGTCAAATCACATATTCTCTCTTTATAATTCTCTTTCCTACTTTTTCTTTCTTTCTCTTTCCTCTTTTCTACCTATTTTTTACCTCGAACTCCGTAAAAGCCAATAACTTCCCAAACATAGTTTGAAGGTTTTACCTCAAAAGCCGTAAAAACTATTCTCCAGAACCTAGGTGTACCTCGGAATCCATAGAAGCTATTCTCAGACGGAATTTCAAATTAGCCCTTTAAACACGGTTAACCATACATACTTTATATTGAAAAGCACCTTAACTGCTTCTTTCTTTGCAAAACATGGTATGCAGCAAATTTAAAGTAAATAGCAGATTTTTTACATTTTTTTTCCAATGATATTTTATATATGCATAGGTATGTGTAGATGGAGTGAAGAGGAAGGATTAACATTGGAACGGAAACTTAAGGACAAAAATAAAATCGTTTATCAGTGAAGTAATTAAAACAATACTTAACAGACACAAAAAAAAAAAAAAAAGACACATCCCAATAAGCGAAGTGCAGAGATTGGATAACTCAGCGTCGGCACTTTTGTAATCCCCATTTTCTTAAATATGACCCGCGCTGACTGGTTCTTGTCGATCGACTTAAACATTAACGTAAGAAACTGATGTTTCGCGAAACACGCATTATTGCAGGTCGTCATGTGCCGGAATTAGGGTTTATATTCAGAGTGGATAACCAATGAAATGAAAACAAAAGATCAAAATCAACTAAAGAAGATTGGAACATAATTGGTTTGGCTAACCCATGAGGAATTCACATGGCTCTGGCCCCAATCACACAAGCTTGTGCAACCCTAAGAAACTATATAGGGTTTGGGACCATAAGGACGGGACCCTTAACAGTAATGGACCACCCTATGTATAGAAGTTATAGCCTTCACCTCCATTATATATATGCGTATGTGTATGCATAATCTCACTCGTTTACACAGAAACACAAATCCTGCGAGTACGGACAGAGACTCGAAAGGATAATTTACAACGCATGGGTCGTTGATTCATATTCTGGGGTCGTCGTTCCATTGCGAGTGGTTTTAAGCGAAGGTCCTTTGCCTATGAAATCTCTTTCTCTCACTTTCTCTCTATCCTAATCCTACTTCTGTGTAGCTGCCGATATAGCAATTGCCTTTCGGAATAATCAAACGTGGCAACGTTGTTCAGTCCAGTTTGACCTCAACGGCAGCAACATTATTGTTCTGTGATGACTCACATAATAATACCATGTCGTCTCCGCGCGCGGCTCCTTAATTCTGCAGATCGATTCAACCACCTCATATATATATACACCATAAAAACAACCTTCACCTTGCTTTTTCAACCCCTTTTTTGCGTGTCTGTTGGTGACAATATATATGAGTACAGAAAGAAAAATAGTTCCTTTTTTTCTAGAATTAATTTAAGCTCAATAATTTCAGTTCTACCATACGAGAAGATTTAGCGTTGATGTCTGATCCAATAAGGAAAGGACAAATCATCAAGTGAGGAATAATCTCTGTGTCTGCATATGTGACAAGCTTTCATCAACTTGCGCGTGGAATATTTCTCTGTGGAGTTTAGGACCATGAAGCGAGTTGAGGATATCCTACCAATTCAAATTATCAACAACATATATATATATTATAGACATTGCTATATGTGTATATATATACGTACAAGGATGAATAGAAGCCCAACTGTATATATTGCAGAGATGACTGTTATAATAATCAATTGATAACAACATTCATGGATTTATTCCACTAATTCAGGACTAATTATCTTTATTTTTGGTGCTATTTTTTCCCTCAAAAGATGAATCCATAGCTAAATATTGTGACATTGTACATGTGACCCTAGTCTGAATCCTAGCAGATCTGCGTAAAAATTAATGTATTTCTCAATTCTAAATGCTATATATGTATGCTTTAATTAATATGATTAAACGTATTAATTGCAATATATATAATCCAATTTAAGGTCTGATTAATTAAATAGTGATAGCAGCCGAATTTATATGAAAGGTGTGGATGAGGGGGGCAGAGCAGTCACTTTCATAGTATTCCTTGTCAAAGCAATTAAAAGCGATGATATAACAGCTTCGTCTTGGCTGGGATATTAATCAGTATGTGATGATGAACAGAAAGTCCAATATGTCACTTTCAGTGCCACATGCTTCCAAAAATGCATTCTAAGCACTTCCCCAGAATAGATAGACCGAGATATATATATATATATATATATGTGCACATATATGCCATGTCCACTTATGTCTTTTCACATTCACAGCAGCAAATAATCGAACAAGATAGTGAACACACACACACACATGCAGAGAAACTAGTAATCACTCTGCTGGGCCCTAACTATAACTCTTTCTCTCTAGTTTTTGGAGACCGTTTTATCATTTTCATTATTCTTTTGAATTATAATTTTCTCATCTTTAATAATTTTTGGATTATATTCTTAAGGATCGGGGGTCCATCACAGTTTATATATATGATGGCCATGTTTTTTTATATTTTTCTTCAGCAATATAGGGCTTGTTTGGCAAAGCGATAAGAAAAGCCAAACGCACGTTTAACAGTGTTTTTTCGCAAAACGAGATAATCTTCTTCACATATTTACCTCGGTTTGCGTAAAAGTGTTTCTCTACCGCGTTTCTAAACGGGCACATAGACTATCATGTGTGTATGAAACTGAGTACACTGCATCTGAAGATAAGTATGAAACTAATTAAACTTCAGAAAGGGACAAATAAGAACTAATGAGGATCATATATATAAAAAAAGTCTGAGTATTGTTAATTTTCCCGACATGATTGTTTTTATTCACTCGATTTGAAATCTCGACCCTATTTACCTACTTCCATATATAGCAGTTGCGACACCAAACCCAAACTCCCAAATTATAATTACGATTCGGCAATTTTTAATTTTTCTAAAATTTTATGATAGAATAGGTAGCTTGATCATAATAATTTGTTAATTACACATACACTCACATATATACAACCTCGTATTATACAACGAGACGAAAAGTCATTGGTGGTTAGGAGAATCTGCTGCATGCACATGCATGCACGTAAGTTCGGTATATGAAATTTAAATTAAATTTATAACTGAAAGTTATGAATTTTTATTAAATTAGTCTCCTTGGTAATAATTGAAAGTTAATATTCAATACTATAATTTAATCAATAGGTTCCATGTGGTCTCATGTGTTTCTTCACAGTCCACATCTCAGTGTGATGTATATCTTCTTCTGGTCAAAAAAGGTTTCACATGATGTAATTAGAATGAATTAAGATTCATATAATTAATCATCTCTTTACATTTTCTTGCTTATCCGTATTCTCTGAGTGCTTCTCTTTCAATTTAATGGCCATGTTCTAGACATATTTTATACGTATGTGTAGATCCCTTTACCCATGTTAAGATATTCCCAGAATAAATTTATAATAATATTCTTGGTAAAGTGGGTTTTTTTTGAGTTATTTAGTGCACCTTATTTTCTAATTTAGCTTGTTAGTCAATTTAATTAACAGTACGTATATTCAAAGTTGAACTTGCGGTCAAATTATCCAACAAATTCATGTATTGATCTAGGCAATTGATTACTACTTATTTTAGTGGGTGTATCTTTGTACGTTGCAGATTAAACCGGGTACATAAAACTTGACTACTTATATTGTGCCCGTTTGGAAACGCGGTAGAGAAGTACTTTTACGCAAGTCGAGGTAAATATGTGAATGATATTATCACGTTTTACGAAAAAACACTGTTGAACATGCGTCTGATTTTTCCAAGCACTTTGGCAAACAAGCTCATTATATTATCGGTTCAAAATTATATTTACAACGAATCGTGGGTGATCTTTGACTATTTGGACTTTGATACTGAACATTATTGACCATCAAAGATTTGATTTAATTTGAGCTCATCTCAATACGCAGGATTAATAGAATACGTGGTTTATAGCACACTTACAATGCAATAACTACTTCATTTTGTCAACAGATGCCCTTTACACACACTAGTGTGTGCTTGAGAATCCGGTGGAAAAATGATTTTACTCAAATCGAAGTAAGCATGTGAGAGGAGTTTTATCTCGACTTGTGTAAATGTGATTTGCCAAATGTGCGCATGTAAATACTCTTTTCGGTCCACGCCTAATTAATTAACCACCTCGATTATTATAACCAATAAAAAGGGATTAAATCATTACATTTATTTTAAAATAAAAATTTAAATCTATCTATGATTGAGATCATAAATTGCTTTTCATAACTAAAAATCAGAAATTTCGTCAAACTTTAAATGGAAACAATTTTTAAAAAATTAAAACTCATGCTCACTTCAGTGACTTAATAATAAGAATCACTGCATTTTTTAAAGGCATATTATATTTAACATCGTACATCTATAGATTATAACAGTGAATTCATTCAAATTTCACGTATCATTGGAAGTTTAAGAATTTGCTTTCCGAGTTCCAAAAAATTAAGTCAGGAAGAAAGATGGGGTATATGGGATTTATTTTTCGGGACTAATAAACACTCCATCAGGATATCTTGAGTCCCTGCTGCACTGGATTTTTCCCCTGAGAAAGATGTTGACTTTCTCCCATAGTTTTGACTTCTGATCGAATTAATATATATATATACATATATACATATAGAGAGAGAGAGAGAGAGATCACATGGATGGGTTGGTTGAAATGTACAATTAATTAGTATCACAAGTTGCCAAAAATATATGGACATCTTGGATAGATATTTGGACATATATATTATTTGAAGTCCACACTTCATTAATCATAAATTTTTGTTAGAGCGTTATTGGCAATTGATTTATAAATATTTTTGTGAGTGCTAGCTCTTTAAATTTAGATGACATATCTTATCGATCTCTACTAAGCTTTAAATAATCCAACTCATCTAACTTATTATTTAAAAAAACATCCGTTACACAAAGAGGAGTAACAAATCAAAAATTAAACTCTAATTTTATGCATGGTGATGAGTACAAGGCTAAATTATTCAAAATGCTCTTGAACTCTAGGTCACTTGCAAACTTTTGAAGTTTAAATTTAAGTCCCTACCCTTTTATTTATTTTTTTAATATGAACCACTTACCGTTAACCCACCGCTATATTGTTAACCGGAATTACCGTGCATGTCGTCACATGGACATCAAATAAAACACATTGCATCTTAGGCGGCATCCCATGCAAGTTAAATGATTTTCACAAAACCCTCATACATGAAAGTTAGGTTGATTGCATATAATCCTTGAAATTTCATACTCCTTTTGGTTCTATTTTTAAGTTACCTATCATATTTCATATAAATTAAGGAAAATCTTAAACCTTAACAATAACTCTGTAGTAATATTCAACAACTTTACAACTGTATCCCTATTTAATATTCGTTAAAACACATATGAGAAAAGTAGACATGTAATAAATGATAGGTGAATTAATTATACATTCACATGAAAGATTTAATGAGATAATTTATAATTAGGATCAAATAAACCTCCTTCAAGCCTGTTTGGGAAAGGTTTTCCCCCCACTTTGCATACAAGTCGAGATAAATTAAAACTCCTCTCAAAATATTTACTCCGACTTGTGTAAAAGTACTTCTCTACCGCCACTTTCCCAGACGGACCCAAACATCTGCCCAATAAATAGTATTGGATGAGTATAAATTTAAAAGAATGTTCAATATCACTGTGGCATAAGGTCAACTGCCATAGAATCCTGAACATTTTAGATTACTATAGATATGGGAGAAAATTAAACAAATGAAAATGGGTTTAATGGCTTTAAGAAGCTTGGAGGGGATGAGAGTCACTTGGGAATAACGAAGGGATGTCCGTGAAAATGTGCATGAACCCTCACTCCTATATATATACACTTCACAGATCCACTATCCACGTCTTGAAATAAGATAGTCTCGTCTTTCCACCACTGGAATGTTGCTATTAGATTAAACGGGGGATAAAGCAAAAGTTTATTGAATCTTGAGATAAAGTTAATGCGGTTTCAATGTTAGAAGTGATCACTTATTTATGAGGTAGTATGTACTTAGTAAATGCCCTACTGCGACTAATTGGATCTCATCCAACTGATGAACTTTGAACATGTACGTTGAGTGGCCACTAATATGAATCTGACCAAATTCTAGCTACCCTTAATCTATGGTTCATCATAGTACTGGAGTGAATGAGAGATGATCGATCGCAAATAAACCAATTACTGCTCCCAATATACGGGACGAAGATTAATTTATTTGCAGGTTCCTCTCAAACTGAACTATCATCAGTTCGTATCCCGATCAGGTTCCATATATCTTCCATGTGACATCATCGATATCTACGAAATCTTGAGAACACAATCAGTGGACGAGCTTTGAGACCATGACAGTACGTACACGATGCCTCGAATCCCAAACTTAATTTGACACTACCTGTATATGTGTGTGTGTGTAAAACAAATGAAAATCGAAACGAGATGTGGTATGGAACGTGAAGCTTTGATGCTATGGCCATGAAAGGTGCGATGGGCGGCACCTAGGAAGAAGAGAGAACAAAATTCCACTCCTGTTTATTTTTCTTTATTCGAGAAATTAAAGATATATATGTATGAATGTATGTATGTAGATAGAGGGAAAAAGATGTAGAGAGACGCACATACATGTATGTATATATGTAGTACGTACGTAAACACACATGATGACACAAACACATGAAAATGAAGCGCGAGGGAC
The DNA here is from genome assembly GCA_025593235.1 of Vachellia pachyceras. Classification (NCBI taxonomy): domain Eukaryota; kingdom Viridiplantae; phylum Streptophyta; class Magnoliopsida; order Fabales; family Fabaceae; genus Vachellia; species Vachellia pachyceras. The sequence continues at coordinate 16,314 of JANTPZ010003453.1, forward strand.
TGCCACGTAGAAGCCACAGGTTGCGATGTACTCTTAATTAAACCCCATGATCAATCTACTGTCTATAACATATTAATTACTCATGTGCATGTGGTGTCTGCGAGGATGGAAACATTTTGGCCACAGACGGCTATGGATAGTAAAATAACAAAATGAAATTCCTTTCACATGATGAATTGAAGGAGACGAAATAGCAAGGAATAATAAAAGAAGAGAGGCTTGCCAGTGACTAATTAGTAGTTACGCAAGTGAAGCTATTATATGGTTTGACCGATAGATATTGGCAAGAAGAAAAAAATCCCAACACAAAAAATAATCAATGTAACGTTTAGATTCCAATCATATTTACTAAGATTATGTCTCATCGATCGAAATATCTAACCACATGCCACAAAATATATTCCATCCCATATATAAAAGAACATTCATTTTTGGCTCCGTAGTGAGTGGTTTGTCACATGAGAAGAAAAAAGAAAAAACGAGCGAGCTTGATGAACAGAAGATCTTCAAAATCTTGTAAAGGCCCTTAGTCACTATAACTTCATATATTTATTGTTCCAAAATATCTGTTTGTTTCCTGGTGTTCATACGTCATGTGAGTTTCAGTTATTTGCTGTTTTTATAAGGAACAATTGAGATCATTCTCTCCTGCATCAAGGCTTATTCCTTCTCATCAGTGCATTTTTATAAAAGATTTGTTTTTTATATATAAATATAAATCCAAAGCTATCCGCTGAGATGAATGGAAGGGACCCGACAATAACATATATTAATTAAACTGAGACGAGTAATGATCAGTTTAATTCAATGATTAATATTTTTTTTAGCCCAGAATGATTCATCATTAATATACACAATGGGATAGTAAGTGGAATTTTATAAAATAACATCAGTAATAATGAAGGAACACATACACACACACAAACATAAAGCAGTTGATAATTGCGAGAGGGTGATGAGTGAGAGAGAGTCATTGCTTTTATATATATATTGGAGTTTGGTCGTCAAAAACCCTTTTGCCTTTTGCCCAATATGAACTGAACCTAACCTCCACTCTCCCCAACCTTTCGCGTTATACGATTTTAGTGATAATAATCTTCTTTAGAAAATGTATTTTCCAAGTATTTACTATTGCACCTTTTGATAAAACACTGCGTATTTTTTCTAAAAAAAATATTGACATGTCCACAAGCTAATAATTCTTCTGACCAGGAACAGGATGATGCTGTCCCGGACTTTTTTTGCTTGGACTATATATATATACGTGTATTGTGGTACAAAATTCATTGGTGCACCAACAACCGCAATTGATATAATTAATTGGTAAGAAGTTGACTTTTAATTCACATGGTCATTGGTTCAAATCCTCTACCAATGCAAAAAACTTGTTTATGCGTAACTTATAAGTATATTTGTAAATGCTCTTTGAGTTTGGAAATATGTCTAATTCTGATAAATTCTGACAAGTGCACCATAAATTCTAAACTTTAAACAATTGCAATTAATCTAATTAGTAAAAAGTTGACTTTCAATTCATATGGTCATTAGTTTAAATCATCTACTAATGCGAAAATCTTAATAGTGAGTAATTTATAAGTGTATCTGTAAACGTTCTTTAAACATGGAAATATGCTTGGTTTTGATAAATTCTTGAGACTCAACTTATCTAAATATTTAATTTAATGAAAAAAATCATTGGATACATAAACACACAATTAATATACAAAGGACAGGATAAAGAATATGGACATGTATATGGTATCTATTTCCTATGAAATATTACAAAAGAAAGCCCTTTAAAAAAAAAAGAAACGACGTCCATGTCCTTGTTCCTATACACAGATATGATTGAGACCGAGTAGATTTTATTGAAATCATTATTGAGGCGTACCGAACTGGGGGGGCTTGAATTTGCTGTTAGTTGCAATGTTGACATCGTTTAATCCAAAAAAGTCTTTGATTCGCTTATACGACATTGTCAATTATCGTCACTTTCATATTAAATCGTCGGCAATGCAGACTGATGCACTCCGGCCCTCCTCTTCTTATTGTTTAGAATTAATTGAAAAATTGTGTGGGTGGGGTGGCATGCACCGCCATGAATGAACCATATTCCAAAGCAAGTGTGAAGAGTTCCAAGATAACATTAGCAGGGGTGTAGTATATACATCACAATGTGCTGTCGCCTTAACAAGCTTTGTCCCTCGAACTTTTCCTTTACGCGTGATTCAAACTCATTATAGTACTCATGCTTTACATGTAAACGTATACTTGTTTATTCACCGATTAATCAACGCGCAATAACAAAGCTAGCTATATATTCATTCGTTCTTCGTTATTTTCTTCCAAATTAAAACGCGTTTTATTTATTGAGTAGTCCATATCATCATTTGTTTCTTAAATACTAGGGTACATACATATACACAGAAGGAGGGAGATGATGACCACCGACGACGACTGAAAAGAGAGATTAAAGCTAAGTAGCTACAGCACTGGTGTACATAATTATATAGGCACGATGTGAGTTGACTGTATATAAGCTAGCTAGATAGAAGCTAGAAAAGGGGTGTTGAGGAAAAGCAGTAATACGATGAATCACGTCGTATAAAAAAAGCAGAAAATTAAAAGGCCTCGCCGATCACAAGCTGGCTGTGGAGCAGAGCAAGGCTGTTTAATTATTATGCGTGGAAATTGTAAATAGCTTAGGGATAACAAATAAAACACTTATCCCTATTTACCCGTTCCTGGGGATTTGATTTGCATCCAAAATCTACTCGATCACCTAGATATATCCTCTTCTCTCTCGTATGTATCTTTTTAGTTGCTCTTTGGTGCGTGGCCGTGATGATTTGATAGGGCAGATATATATATATTATCTGGGTAGTGACACACAAAGCCATGCATGCACGTGCTTCCCTCTGATCCGTGCTCGATATGTATTCTCAAAGTGTTGAGGGAATATAATGTGCGTGGTGACACACCACCATGATGATTTTCCAGCTAAAAGCTTCTCGATTATATATGTGTGTGTGTGCATGTACTGTACGTGAACTGTACTGGAGCTAACTAGCTAACTGATGAAAAGAGAAGGGGGAAAAATTAAGTGTAATTATTAAAGCCTTAACTAAGCATGTATTTATATACTTACAATTAATTAGTGAAGCCTAGTGCATCCACTCTGTGAATAGATAGAACTAGCATGAAAGTGTGAACCAAAGCAAGGGGTTAGTATTTGATATCCAGTATTATATTGTTCACAACACACCGAAAGTTACTTGCTTCGATCAGTTCACTCATTTCTCAGCTCTCCGCGTACCAAATTAAACTGCAGCTAGGTGCAAATTCATGCACTCTCGTATTGGAAGCTGCACCTAAATATACGTGTAATTGCAATATTGGATAATAACCGACCGCATCATATAAAAAGTTAATTGTTGCTGACCACAAAGAACCCTGTGCCAATGCATCAGACTATCTATACTTAATCACACTACGTACTTGCGATACACACACACACACACACATATTTGCGTGTATATTTATATAGTGTCTTTGATTTTCACACCTGGTTATATTATTTTCATCTACTAAAAGTAGAGATATCAGTACAACACCCCTCCAATATCCTAAATTTTAAACTCTGCTAACAACCATAGGATATTGATCCACTTTATATTTATCTCTCTCATTTAATAACTTTTTCGCACATTGTCTTCATTAAGTTCATAATTTCTCTGTCCACGCCCTTTGTTTGATCTCAAGCATATTTAACTAACCATATATATATATAGTTTTTTGTAGGCTTGAAATTAATGTAAAGGAATGTTTCGTCTTTCGCGACTATGTAGCCTGCTGGGTAGGTGTTCATTAATTTATGATTATTCATTCTTGGATGTGCAGAAAGTCAGGATAAAAGGGATTAAGGGGGAGATTTTAACAGGTGTTGTTGGTTAGAAGGGAGAAAGGAGAAAAATAATCATGTATGAGCTCTACATCATTCATACACTCTATAATAAAAATATTACATTATAGTAATTATCTTTTTTTACGGATTTCATATTCCATAAATTTTATATAAATCTTCAAAATCTATGATAATACGTATAACTCACGATCAAGACAAATAGAACAATTTTAATCGGATGATGAGGCAGTACGTAGGCAATATGCGTGGGGGAAGCAATAAAGGCATGTCTAGGATCAGAGTCCTAAACCTAGGTTTTATGAGAAGACCTATATTTTGTTTAAGTACTCATATTTTTTAAAACTTAAGCCTTAAAAAAATTATTTTTTTGTCAAATCACACTTTCTCTCATAATAAATTGTCTCTTTCCACTTTTTTCTTTCTCTCTTTCCCTTTTCCTACTTATTTTTTGCCTCGAACTCCATAATAGTCAATGTGCTTGTTTGGAAACACTTAACTCTCACACAAAAGCACGTTTAACAATATTTTTCCGTAAAACGAGATAATCTCCTTCACATATTTACTTCGGCTTGCGTAAAAGTATTTCTCTACCGTTTTTCCAAACGGACCAATAACTTTCCAAATACAATCATATTTCAAAACCTAGATTTTATTTCAAAATTCGTAAAAGCTATTCTCTTAAAATCTATTATTCAAAACCTAAATTTTTGTTTGAATTCCATAAAATTCATTATCAAACGAATTTCTAAACTTGCTTGGGGAGGGGAAGGGGTTTGGATAAATGGGGGACCGACATGCGGCAATGAGTAAGTGACCCGGGGGGGCGCTTGAGCTAGTGGGCACAGAAGAAGTCGCCATGGCCAAAGGGAGAGGCAGCTGGAGGGGTCATATCCCCTCCTCGTGGGCTATCGTTGGAGTTATCCGAGTCAGCACTAGGCTGCCACGTGAGCACCCAAATTGTCGGTCCCCGTAGATGATTACACGTCACTCTCACTCTTAATTCTTCTTCTTTGACCTTCACAGCTAGCTAGCTAGCTCCACTGCTCATCATCCTAATTAAACACCAAAACAATATCTCGTCCCATCCAATCAAATATAATATCATCATCCCCTGATGATAACTCACCTCTTCCTACCTCTAATAAATTAATCATAACTAACTAACTAACTAACTAACCACTGATTTTATTTATATTTATAAAACAGTTACCTGATTAATGTTTCTTTTATATTTGCTATTATTACATTTACGTATTGATGGCGGCGGCATGCGTGATTCTTTTTTGTGTAAAATTGAGTACCATGTGATGAATACTTTATTATAGATAAAGCTATTAGAAAGCTAATTAGGGAGAGTCTTGTTCAATCATTTGTGGCGGGAAAGGAACCTAGCAAGCCAAATATTTCAACGAGAATCTATACACATTCCCACTTTTTTTTTTTGCTTATCGTTTATTAACAAAAAAAAATAAGTACGTAGTGCTCGTGGTTTGAGTAATTTCTCAATAAGCTCATGGTGGTAGGGCCTAAAAAAATGGAGGAGGAGGAGGAGGAGGAGATATCCTAATAAGAATGAGTCCATGTAGTAAGTAACACAAATAAGATATATATATTTGATAATTGAAATGATCTTGGGAGAATTTTAGAGAGATAAAGGTAAGAGAGCACTAAACGCGCGCGCACCTCACATGCACGCACTTGCGATGCTTAAGCTTCCCTATTTAAGGCCCTTGAACCTCTCCTTCCTCTTCGTTCAATATCATCCAAACTCACAAGTCACAACATACTTCTTCATCCTCAACCGAAGCTCACTCTCTTCAAAACATATCGATCAACTCCTGAAAACCTCTCAAATCACCCCAAATGGATAACCTGTTTCGCTTCTTTGATCCCCAGGACTCGTCCTCTCGCCGATGCATTTGGGTCAATGGACCTGTGATCGTCGGAGCGGGACCATCTGGTCTCGCCACCGCCGCCTGTCTCAGAGAGCAAGGCGTTCCTTTCATGGTTCTCGAGAGAGCCGACTGTATCGCCTCGCTCTGGCAACGCAGAACCTATGACAGATTGAAGCTTCATCTTCCTAAGCAATTCTGTCAACTTCCCAAACTTCCATTTCCTGAACACTGCCCTGAATACCCCACTAAGAGGCAGTTCATCGACTACCTCGAATCTTATGCCAACCATTTCGATATCAACCCTCGATTCAATGAGTGCGTCCAGTCCGCTAGGTACGATGAGAACAGCGGCTTGTGGCGGGTCAAGACTGTTTCCTCCACCGGCGAGATGGAGTATATTTGCCGGTGGTTGGTGGTGGCCACAGGTGAGAATGCCGAGCGTGTCATGCCTGACATTGAAGGCTTAGCCCAATTCGATGGTGAAATCGTTCACGCCTGTGAGTACAAGTCGGGGGAGAGTTTCAGGAGAAAGAAAGTGCTCGTTGTCGGGTGTGGCAATTCCGGCATGGAGCTCTCACTTGACCTCTGCAACCACAGTGCTTCTCCGTCAATGGTTGTTCGTAGCTCGGTGAGTATCATATCAGTTCGGTTCTTCTGCTTTTCTTACATGTAATAAAAATATTTATTTATTTATTTATTCCACTGGGATAAAAATAATAACCGGTTTTGCTCTGTTACAGGTTCATGTACTGCCCAGAGAAGTCTTTGGCAAATCAACGTTCGAATTGGCTGTTCTAATGATGCAATGGCTACCACTCTGGCTCGTGGACAAGATCCTAGTGATCTTGGCACGGTTGATTCTGGGCAACATGGAGAAATACGGGCTTAAAAGGCCATCCAAAGGTCCCTTAGAGCTAAAGAACACACAGGGCAAAACCCCTGTTCTGGACATTGGAACTTTGGAGAAAATAAGGTCCGGACACATTAAGGTTGTTCCAGGAATCAAGAGGTTCAACAATAACGAGGTTGAACTCATCAACGGCAAAACACTTGACATTGATGCCGTGGTGCTTGCCACAGGATATCGTAGCAATGTTCCTTATTGGCTTCAGGTGAGAAAAAGTTCCAAATCCTCTGTTTTCAATTTGAAAGCAAAAAACAGAAAAAGAAGTGATTTTTATATAACAAGGAGCAGTAAACTGAAGTGAACATCGTTATGTTATGAGCAGGAAGGTGAATTTTTCTCAAAGAATGGATACCCAAAGAGACCATTTCCACATGGGTGGAAGGGAAATGCAGGGCTTTATGCAGTTGGATTTACAAGGAGAGGGCTATCTGGAGCTTCATCTGATGCTGTGAAAATCGCTCAAGATATTGGCAATATGTGGAAACAAGAGATCAAGCAAGTGAAGCAGCGAACAATTGCCCGCCATAGACGATGCATTTCCCAGTTCTAAGTCACCAAAACCTCTCAAGCCAAATTCAATTTAATCGTGTCTTATTCTAGTCAGGAAATTGTTACTGTAACAGTATCTCACAAAAGCAAAGAGAAAAGAATACTCAGATAAAAGTGAATAGCAGAGCCCTCTCCGAAGGCCCGGGTTTTTGTTTGGGCATTTTTTTTAAAAAAAATGGATGATGGGGCTTCTTGTTTTAGGCTCTTGGTTTTTTCTTCTTCCTTTTCATATATGATTAATACGGCTAATATATATGTATTTACCAATACTTTATTCATCATGTTTATATATATGACACTTTCAAGTTTTAACTTTACTTCAAGCTCTCTCTCCCTCTCTCTCTCTCTCTGGGTATAAATATATTAAAGCTTCCAAGTGAGTATATTGTTCATTATGACAAGGAATATGAACAGATCCCAAAGGTTCAGGGAAGAGGATGAGATTTCCCATGTCGCTTGTCAACTGTCAAGTCCCTATCTTATTACACTCCTCTAGAACCCAACGCGAAACTGGGCGAGAGAAGAATTTTTCAAAACAAGGGACTTTTCTCGATCATAACGGTCATGGTCGACCAAGAAACTACTTTCATGTCACTGCGTGTGTGTGTGTGTGTACGTGTTATAATGGCGAAAGAAGTAAACGAGTTTTGCTGTGCGTTGCGTTTCACACATGATTTGAAATCATGATTTGCGTGGTCTTTTTCTGTACATGTGTATTATCAGAGAAGTGATCATAGTCGTCGCGATTGGACCAAATAATTAATTCTGGGGATTGATTTGCTCATAAACTGAGATGGGTACGTAGGGTCCATTCCAAAGAAAAAAGATTGAAGCCAATTCTAAAATGTCTGCATTTAGGAGAAAATAGCAGTTTCATACACACATGAATTAATCGATCAGATCCATTTCTCTCCTTTAATATGATTTATAATTAGAGGATTCATTTGCCCAACCAAAGTAAATAGCAGGTTTTTTTAGTAGTACTGAAAATCAATAATGCAAAAGAGCAGTACAAGCATCAAAGCAAGAGCTAAATTGCTTAGAAGTCGGTTTGGCATCACACTAGCACTCGATATGAAACAAGCACGTAATTAATCTACTAATTAAGAAAACTGTTGGAACGTATTAAATGGAACAGTTCTAGTAAGTGGATATATGTAGAAGAAAATAGGCCAAATTCACTGCATCATGTATCAGCCACCCAAACTTTACTTAACGAGAGACGTGTGCGCGCGCCCCTCGTTAGAAAAATAACCCGATCGAGGATGAGGGTTTCATGTAAGCTTCATACTCCGAACCAACTTTCTTTAACTTCACCACCAATTACACGATACCGCGAATTGTTTAGCTGCAGTTTTCAATTATGATCGCCATGTGTATATGTAACAATACCGAGAATACAAAGTTTGAACCTTTTCTCTATGGATTTTGTTGTTTAAAGTTGTCGAGTATAGCTGAGAAGTTTCAGGGACAAGTATAAAATATCGTGTTGTGTTATGAATCTGACGTTAGCTAGGGAGTTTCACAAGTGAAGTGTAAATTACATGTTTATAAAGTTATTTTACCTGACAAGCTACTCTTCTATAAGGGTTCTTTTTTATATATCAGTGATCATAATAAAGCCACTTTTATTAAGTGGCAGAGTTGAGGTTTTGAGGATGTCGGTTCTCAAACGGCTATGCATTATTACGATTATATTGTCAAGTTAAAGGAATCTCTCATGTAGTAAATTAGTCTTTTTTTTAAATGGTCTCTCCTTTCCTGTGTATACTTGTGATCACAACATATGTCCCCACAAGTTGGCAAAACTAGTTAATGCTATGTATAATGTATTGCATTTTACGGCATCTTCCCAAGCTTCAAAATATCTTCAACAGTTGTCTCTTTTCTTTTTGAGAAAGGAATAAAATTTCATCAGACAGATAAATTTCACTTCTTGCTGTAAAACATGAAAGTCACTTTCCTGTTGTCTGTCTCACTTTTGTAGTAATGTTAGAAAATTTATACTGCTCTATTCAAGTTCAATTTTTTAAGAAAAATACTCATTATCAAATGTTCTTTTAAATTTATAATATTACTAGATCAATAGAGTTAAAAGAAGCATGCCCCTGCAAGCTTATTTGTCTTTACAATTTAAACTTTCTGTTATATAAGCTAACAGTTATTGAGTATGAGGGGGCTTAATTTTCCTTAAGTGAAGTCGAATATTTGAATCTTGTTGGGAAAAAAAATCACGCGAGCCCAGTAACATCAGTTGATTACGAGGAGGCTAAATTTTCCTTAAGTAACTCATAATTTATTAAAAAAATGAAAAGAATTATTGACCACAACAACCTCTCAAGTAGCCAAAGTGAGATTGTAGATTTAATTTAACTACTAGCTCTTTTTTATTTCTCGTGTTTGTTTGTCTCGGCGTCTCTTAATGCTTCCGACCACTTCTACTCGCACATACTCACTATTACATGCATTCAGATTTAACAAGTGTATCATGGCCTTTGTTTTTCTTCATCACATCAACCCCATTTCATTAATTAGTATTCCTTTTCTGCCTCTATACATATGGAACTACCACAACCCATTGTTATAACACAATGCATCATCTTTCGACGACCTTTTCTGTCGCTGCTGAAGGTGGCTTTCAGCTGCGACTTTTTTAAGTCGCAAAAAAAAAACACTATGTATCATTATAGATGGAAGCACTGCCTTCGGCTGCATAAACAAGTACCTGCATTATTTATGGCTAAAAAGATAACATCACTTCTGATTTGATTAGTATCTGATCGAATGTTTTAAGTCTTGTTGCGTCTTTGTTCATGTTTTGTACTTTGTACGAAGTGTATGCACGTTGAGGATTAATATATAGTATTGCTGGTCTCATCATCATTTGAAGTAAGTTGAACTTAAGACTCCGAAATAATTAATGATACATGCTTCGAACTCTATCTGCTTCTAGCTTTTCCCAATAGTTCTTTTTTTGGGGGGGGGTGGTTCAATCAAAGGCACAACATTATGTGTAATAGAACATGTTGGGTGCAGGGACAAGAGCAGTGATTCTGTCTTCAGGCTGGCATGTAGTGTCCGCCCAATGTGGCGTGTTTGGTTATGTGTAACTATACAACAATGCTGCCATTACTATCACACCAAAACTTGTACAGCAAGTGTGGACCATCCATGCAAACACTACTGAATTCACACTTCCAGATAATTAATTAACACTGCAAACTCAATCCAAAACCAGACAGCTATATAGGCATATGCATGTTATGTTTATCTTTCTGTCAAAATAGTTAAAGCCAATCTGATAAGACTTACATCCAAGTTGCATTCCTTTAATTCATCTTTGAATTAATCAATCTGAGATGTGAGTGAAACTATGCATAATATACAGGGATAATAGTCAAAAGGGGTGGGAAAGGGAAGAAGGCAAAGGCCATCCATTCATTAGAAACAAAACTGTCACTGCGGCCGATGTTGAAGTTGATGAAGATGAACCTGTCTTGATCTGCAAAAGTTAATACATATGCATGATGAGATGTATCACGAACATGTATCAATCATCAGTTACATCCATATCAACAGCTAAAAGTTATATATATATATATATGGGTTATAGTTATAGGGAAATGAATGTGTTTTAGTGGAGTATAATACATATGTCGACTTGATTACTTATATATAGCGACATGTTTCTTGGGCAACTCTCATTTTGGAGTGAAGCTAATTGCAAGTGAACAGATAAAAACAATTGAATAAGGCTAATAATAGGCATATTGATTTTGTGCTCCGATCCATCGTTTGAAAATTGCCATGTCATCAATTTCTTTCAGTTTCACACCATGCATAGTTGAGTTCATCATCAATCCTTCTGCGTCCTATTCTCTTAGGTTTGTTTAAGAATCTTTTAGGAGAGTGATTTTACATAAGCCAAGTAAATATGTAAGAGGAGTTTTGTCTCAACTTGTGTGTAACGTGGTTTCAACGTGAAATCTAAACAAACACTTTGTATATATACAAGTGTGGTGACAAAGAGGATTGAACTGGGTGGATATGCTCTAATTGCTAGCCAACTTCTCCGATTGAATGATTGCCTCTCAGTGAAAGATCCATTAATAGACTAGCTTTAATGCATACGACCCTATGGGTCAATGTCATGAAAGTAATTTTCTAAATAAAACACCACAAGTTCTCGGTTGTTCAGCAATAATATGATCACCTTAAGCTTCATTAAAAAAAAATCTATTCTTGGTTATGAAAATCATGCAACTGTGTACAAAGTAACAGAAGGGTTTCATGAGCCCCTGATCTATAGCTAGCTATATTACACCCACACTTTTCACTTGATTTAACTTTAATAACTGTAAAAAAAGGGAAGGAAGAAAATTTCATAAAGGCCACAAAAAAAAAAATGCATACGATCTCCCCTTGTGCCATGCAAAGGATTTAATAGTGCAGATAAGACATTTAAACTGGGTCGCATGATTTGTGCTATGGATAAAACAATTTTGTCCTTGCACGGTTTGAATGAACAATAGCAACAACTAAAAATAAAAATAAACAAATATGATTTATTCTTGTCATATGAAAAATAAATACTTGCTTGTTATTTTAACAATTTAATAAGTGGAGAGGTGGGCAGGAGGAATTTTTTGAGAAATTTACATTCAAGTCCCAAATATAAGAATTAATGAATAAAAGATCCTAAAAATTTACAAAATGACCATAAGATCCCAGGAGTAGCTGCTGAGTTGTTAAAGAAAGCAAGTAAAGTTATTAATGACAACCTCGGTTCCTGCTTCTGGAACCTTATGGTAATTTTGTGAGTCTTTGGGGTATTTTATTCATTAATTTTCTTATTTAGGATCTGATTGCAAATTTTCCAATTTTTTTGGCGCGAACTGGACTGATTTTCATCCTTCTTCTTTTACATAAGCAACAGGCCCATTATCATATTGGGCCATTTCTGCTCATGGAAGCTTCATCTCATTGGGCCTATATTTTTTTTCTGGTTGTTGACACCAACAAGACATTGGGCCCGGAAGTGATGTGACGGTGGCGACAAGGAGGGAAAGAAAATAATGCCTTGTTTGGTATGATGGAATTGTAGACATGGAAATGGAATTGGAATCCAATTCCATGATAATGGCATGTTTGGTAGCATGAAATTTACCACAATTCCAATTCCATATCCATCTCAAACAGTGAAAATGAGTTTCCTACAAAATGCTCAGTTTTACAATTCCACGTTCCCAAATCCATTTTTGCCACTTCCCCTCCATCCAACAGCAACAACCTCTCGTAGGCGCAGAAAAAAAAGCACCAATGATGCTGACGACAAGCACTTACCTGGTGACGCTACGGCAACCTTCGGTGACCTACGGCAGTGAGCTCCATCATTGGCAGCAAGGGAAGATGGTGGCGACGAAGATTGTAGCGAGCTTGATCATTGGAGGTTGGGTTCACATGCTTCGTCGGCGACAGAGACTGTAGCGATGAAGATTGTAGCAAGCTGCCACCTTCTCCCAACCCACCTTATATATATTGAGAACTTGTCATTTTTGATGCTGCATTTGCTCCATTTCTGTAACTTTGATTAAGCAACCGACAGCACTAAAAAGCTGATACAAATTTTGCGTTCTTAAATTGAAGTCATAAAAAAGAAATCATCCAAAACATGTCCTCAACTAAATTGAATGATGAGAGTCAATAAATACTCTGGAGGAAGAAGAAGCAATTATAACGTCGGATTGATTCAACTCGTCATTGCAGCCGCAAACGAATAACGTGAGGAAAGGGAGTTACCGAGAAAGTCGATAATGAGTCTGCCGTCAAATGCTCTCCCGGCAAGTTTGTGGAAGAAGGTGGATCCGAAGGGAGCAGACTCAGAGGGAAAAGCTACGTAGAAGCCACCGGTATCCGAATTTGAATCTCCGAAGTTGAAGATGGTGTGGGGTAGCTTCGCGTGGGGGACAAAGGGGCATTTCTCAGCATTTTTATTTTTAAATATGAAAGGGCATTTTAGTATATAAAAAGTAGGTTCCATTTTTATGACATACCAAACGTACTTTTAAACTCAATTTCCATCAAAATCAATTCTATGTATCAAACGAGCCGTGAGGAAACGATGGTTGTTAATTCAAGTCACTGTCAGTAACAAGCAAAGTCTCTGGGATTAGATCTTAATTGTACTGCACGAATCTTCTGTTGCTTAAAAGCAACATACAAGAATGGGATTTTATAATTTAACCGTTAGTTATTAGCAGTTGTTGTTTTCATAATGATGGGATCTTACCCATCACTAATCACGCATTAGTTCAGACAATTAGTTTTTTTTTTTTTGGGCTCGTTTTCAACCGCTTTGCATGTGGCCCCAGTGCGTCACTTCTTGACATGCAACGAAAGAGACCGACATGAGTGGGCCCACTAATAATTAACCAGTTCAATTAATTGGTAGTTAATTATTGACACCCTATTATTATTATTTACATGTACGGCCCCCTTCTGTGTTTAGCTTGCCTGCATAGCCCCCTGACGTGGAATGTCAGTGGCATCCAATAGGACGATGCTTCACAGATTTTGCTCCCTTCAGTCTTTCCATCGTATAGTTTTTTGGAAATCCGTGAGGGGAAATAAATTTACAGATTTTAAGAAGAATTTACGGAATCTAAAAAAAATATAAATTTTAAAATGTTTTCTACAGACTTCATATGTTTTTTGTCTTAATTTGCATGCATCATTTGGGGAAAGATGTCCCAAACATATCTAAAGAAGCTTTTTCTCTCTTTTTCTTTCACATTGTACATAAATCGAGATAAAATTCCTCTCAAATGCTTACTTCGACTTGCATAAAAATATTTTTTAACAAATTCCCAAACGGACACATAGTTATTGTTGCATGCGCAAGAAATTGGAATCAAAACTAAATTGACAAAATATGTCATAGTATCCGCCATAGGAATTCCCTCCAAGCATGCAAGCGATGCACAAGAGTTTGTCAATGAATCTATTTGAGGGCGCAGCAGAAAATTACCTTTACATAAGTTAGGGTAAATATGTGGAGGAAATTATTTCATTTTATGAAAAATACTGTTAAACGTGCGTTTGACTTTTAGAAAATGTTATTTCAAACAAGTCCAATAAATTTAATGGGTCTATATGAAATTATATTGAAAACATATACCTACGTATCGTGTTCTCGCCAACCACGATAGGAACAAGTGTACGCAGAAGATTATTTTGGTCAACGGAAAATTATCCATGATCACCATTCGCATTGAGCACGAGTACACTGAAAATTATTATTATTATTATTATTATTATTTTCGTTTTTTTTGGTTGGAGGCAATGTCGGGGATAAGATTTTGTTTCAGATTTCAGTCATTAATGACAGTAACTGGCGATGCAATGTACTCTACAAATGCAGAGCATTGTGATCATTAGTATTTTTGTATGGCTAGAAAAAAATAATTACCAAACTCGCTTTCCGTTATTTCAAACCCCATTTAATGAGTATGGCCCACGAGGGTAAAGCTGAAATTAAAATACCCACAAATAAGTAAATAAATGGAGAGAGAGGGAGAGAGTTTCCCCACTTCTATACAACGTGTATATCTGGAAAATTCATATATGAGAAGAAAGAAGTTACAAATTCCGAAAATATTTTATAAATTTTGAGATTGTTTTTAGATTTTAAGACAGTTTTACAGATTTTAAAATTTTTACGGATTTTAAAATGATTTTTATTTTGATTCTCATATTTGTTGTGATTCCGAGACACAAGAGCTGGAGGACGCTGATCCTGCTCTCATCATGCTCAAATAATTGGTAAAGCCCACTTCCTGCTCCTAATTGCCTGTCGTCCAATGCTTCTTCTTGTTTTGTTTTCCCAAGGCGTCTACTGCTTCAGCAACAACATGCTGTTTTTTTGTTTGTCAGTATTAAGCTTTGTTGAAATCATCGGTAAATCTAATCCCAAAAACATTTTAAAAAATACATTCAAATAAAATTTCCTCACGTACTCATCTCAAACTCTTTAAAAATCGTTTAAAAATATGTTAATACAGACACTCCATGCGAATTCGTATACGTTTTTTTTTTTGCTAATCCCACACATATATGTATTACAGTTTGCAGCAATAAAAAGGAGCAACCCACCCTCAGGCATTTTCCCTCTCTCCCACACACCCCTCCGGGTCTCAATGCTGGACTGATAAATCCCGTAGATCCCGCAGAGACTAGCCGAGGACAGAGAAGCGTTGCTAAGCCAAGGCTCGCTTCACCAACCAATCACTCTGTTTCTTGGACTCGTTGATTCTCTCGCTGTGTCAGATCCCGCCGTCGTTTCGGCTTACTTCCGGCTACGCTGCCGCCGGAATGTCTCCTCTCCCTCCCCATCCTTGCTCCTCAGGTAGGTTTTTGCGTGCCATTATTCACTTTTATGGCTGGTGGGCTTCTGCATTTTCAGAAATTTTTCTTTGGTCGCCCCCCTTTTGCCTACCTTCGATCTCGCTTTTCTCGAAGCTCCTGCTTTTTGCTGCCACTCCGAATTCATTCCTTTTACTTTCTCTCTCTAGATTCGCCTTTTCTCTTGCTGTAGCCGCAGCTTTTTTTGAAGCTGTTTTTGAGCAAAGATGCTTCTTTTTGCGTATCGATTTACTTCGAACTTTAATTTTACTATTCGCGATGCTAAAATATTATATTTTTCGGGAGAGGACGGGCTAATTTTAATACTTGGAGGACTTTTCACTTCTAACCATACTTCTAAGTTAACTGTGGCTTGCTTTGTGAGCTGGGATTTTTGGCCTTAGAAGCGGTTGTGGTTTCACTTAGCTGGTACGACTCATGTTGAATACTGAATACAGTTGTTTTAAGTCTCTGATCACTGTCTTTTATTTTTCTTTTCAATTTTCCAAGTCAGAACGGGCGCTTGTGCTCTTAATACCTTAGTTTTACGTTCACGCATGGCTTGATGTAATTATTAAAGTGAATGACCGCTTAATCTTTCACTGCCCTTTTTATACAAATATGGTTTATTTTACTTCTTCATAAAACTCATATCTGTATTTCCTTCTTCGTTTTCTTTCCATGTTTTGTTACTGGTTCAGGCCATAACACCGACGTAGGTTGGATCACACTGCGCAATCTATACTTTAGATTTTTTTTTTTTTGGTGGCCAGAGTCAGACTTAGAAACGCGTAGCTCATTTTTGCCAGTTGTTTTCGGGGTACCTCTCGATCAACCGAAAGATGCTTTGTAGATTGTGTTCAATTCTTGTTGTTTAAGCATTTAAATCTTGATTTTTCGCTCACCTATAATGTCTTCTCTTAATATTATATCTTATCTGCCAAAAAATTTGTCAGTTTCTTAGGCATGATGCATAGAGGTTAATGTGGGAGCTCTAGCAGCTGTTGAAATGAAGGGGGCGCAGAACAAACAGATTCACAATATTGAGGAACCTTTTCCGGGATGCCTGGGAAGAATGGCAAACCTCTTTGATTTGTCTGCTGGTGTAACTGAAAACAGGCTACTCACAGATAAGCCACATCTTGATGGTGATTTCCTTTCTGTTATGTCCCCTTTTATGCTATTATAGTATTCGACATCTTACTAATTTGTACTTTGTTGACTTGCAGCCTCACTTTCAAGGAGCCAATCTGATGTTACCAGAATCTTGCGCCCTCCTTTTGATGACCAGATTGAAGATAAACCGGTAGATAGGGTGCATTAATCCTTGTCGTCATTATAATATGATCCTAAAAGACAACGCAATTGAAATGATACTGAAAGTTACATGCAGTCTTTGCTTCCTAGACTTATCATGTGCTTTGCTATACTGATTTCTGTTTTGTTTTCATAATGGGTTTTGCAGATCATTTCTGACTTAACTAGAACATTTTCAAAGAACAAAATAAATGGGACTCCCATCAAGATGCTGATAGACCAAGAAATGTCAAAAGACATTGACTCTAAACGCAGCTCATCTAATGTAGTTGCCAAACTAATGGGGCTTGAGGCCCTTCCTCACGAAGATCCTAATTTAGCCGTGCAAAAATGCTATAGAAAAGACTATACTCAACATATGTGTAATCGTTCGGAAAAACCATCCAGACATTGGCCGCTGGAAGATAGTTTTTTGGACAAGCAAATGGTACATGAAGATCATAACACCATAGAACACGTTGATTACAAGGATATTTATGAAATATGGCGTCAGTCTAGGAGCACTGGCCATGTAAGAGAGAAGATGCCAGAGAGAGGAAGGCGAAATCAAAATCA
>JANTPZ010003454.1:0-14726 GCA_025593235.1 Vachellia pachyceras
AAAGAGCAAAGAAAATCAAGTCATATAAATATAATAATCACCAGCACTAACACAGTTGGGAGGTCAGGGATTGGATCTCTGGGGTGTGTGTGGAGAGGATCTGGTTGCTAACATAAATCGTAAGTGCAGGCAGCAAGTGAGCGATGGGGAGAGAGAAAGGAAGTGTAGTAGTGTTGTGGCTGTCTCTACTTCTTGCTTTTTCTAAAGGAAGATTTTGCCGAAAGCAGAATCTTTTCTTTATTTAGTCTAAAAGCATTTAGTCTTTCTTAAAGCAAACAAATAATTCTCACTTTTGTAAAAGATGTTAGCTTTGCTGGAAAGAATAATCTTTATTTAGTGTAAAGCATATAATATTCCTTAAAGCAAAGAAATAATTCTTCCTTTTGTAAAAGATGTTAGCTTTGCTCAAACCATGACTTTAGCCTTTATACAAGAATCTCTTTATCATACAAGAATTTTGTTATCTTAAATATAAGTCTACTTAAAAGATTATTAATACCTATTTTTTAATTTCACCTTTATTTAATTTTCATTCCAAAGAAAAGAAGAGATAGAGTTAAGAATGCTTTGTAAAAGGGGAAAGAAACAAATTAATAAGAGAAACTTAGAGACATTTCTAAATTTAAAGTAAATATTACATTATTAAATCATTCAAATTACCTGTCTCTTCAAAAATTGGGAGATTTTGAAGAGAAAATTCTTCCTTCATATGCTTATTTATTGTTGAGGAATTTGCATTCTAACCCCTCGGATTCAAGAAGCCTTTGGATTATTTGAATAATGGAGCACAGAAGTTTTAAAAAATATACGAAGGTAATCCTAATTTAAAGATGAAACACTGACTTAATTTAGAACCATTGGAGGGTGTTACTCTTGTTCGTCATATTTTGACTTATTGTCAACGCGAAATAATAAAAAAGTAATATAATTGAAACAGTGATAATCTTAAGTGCACGTGAAGGGCCCATGTGATGTGTGTAGAGTTTTTTTTTTCTGTTAAGATACAATTTTAGTAAAGCAGTTTTTTTATCAAGAGCGTTTAATATAATTAATTTTAAGTTTTGAAAGGTACAAAACTTACTGAATTACCAAAGTTGCATATTTTTCAAAATTAAACACCGAAACATCCATTATAAAGTTAATCACGTGAAAGTGCTTTGTATAGACTAGTATAAAGTTTTATCTCAGAGTTGGTAAATTTCATCACGAACGTCTAGTATAAAGTTTTACGCCGCGACTAATGTGAACATACTTTATCAAGAGAGTCTCGTATAACTAAGGGTCCAAACATAGGAGACAGGCGGGAGTGGATCCACATCAAGATAGACACAAACGTTTGGGTCAATTTTAAAGAATTGCTAAAATTTCACATTTTAACAAGATTGTATATATTTTTTCAATATTTAAAACTAAATTGTGTTGAAAAACTTAACCTGGTTTTGTGTTTTGTCTTGCGGTTAACCAATCAATCGTTGTGCTTGATGAGTTAAGTAGTTTTGAAAAGAATTGTTTTGTATCTGTATCTTCATTAATGCATTAACCAGTACTCAAAGCCTTACAGACTCTAAAATTTTGTTAACGTGTGTGAAACACTCCATCTAACTAATTAACGAGTTGTTTGTACAGTCATGATTACTTATTCAAGTTGCGTGTATGATCCCTCGTCCTTCCATAATTTGTTTACAAATATTTTTATCTATGAATTCAGTTTTTTTAAAGAAGAAAGGGCAAAAGTAGGTGATGCAAAAGAACAAAGAAAATCAAATCATATAAATGTAATAATCACCAGGACTAACATAGTTGGGAGGTCAGGGGTTGGATATCTGGGGTGTGTGTAGGGAGAGGATTTCGTTGCTAGCATAAATCACAAGTGCAGGCAGCAAGTGAGCGATGGGAAGAGAGAAAGGAAGTTTAGTAGTGTTGTGGCTGTCTCTGTTTCTTCTGTTGGAGGGAGCTGTGACGAGGAGCTCTCAAGCAGACAGCATATCGTGTCATCCTTCTCGTTGTGGCGTTATCACAAACATCTCATACCCGTTCCGAGTACCACACGACCCACCCCACTGCGGCCACAGCGACTACCAGCTAGACTGTGAAAACAACGTCGCTATCCTTCCTTTACTTGATTATCATGATTATGATTACTATTTGAGGCATGGAAGATACCCGGTGGGAGGAAGATACAGGGTTCTGGGAATAAACTACAACAACTTCACAATCAGACTCGTGGATGAAGGCATTCACAAGGGCAATTGCTCCTCCCTCCCTCTCTATTCCTCACCCCTATTCAACTTCGATAATTACCAGTTTAGTTACAACTACTATGAAATTAGCAGTAATCCCTATAGCGTTGATAATCCAAAAAAGAGACGTATCAGACTTTATATTAATCAAGCAGGAGGGGTACCTGAAGTGCAGCGATCCAGTGAGGGGGGACGCAGCGTATGTGGATACGTCTCCCTGTGTGAATCAGGAATCCGAAGGAGGAGGAGGCCATCTTTATGCCGTCGCCGGAGACTTGGTGGCTCAGCCGTTTCAACCACAGTGCCGTCTGATATCGGTGATCCCAATTGCCTCGGAGTGGGAAACATTGGTGCCTGGTGGAAGAATCAAGTCCAACGCTAATATTCATTCGCTACTTTCCTCTGGATTTGAGCTTTCATGGTTGAGCCAAGCTTGTGCCGATCTTAATTGTTCGGGTTCCAGTGACTGCGTTTTCAGCCCTGAAACCCAAGGTCCACAATGCGTAACTTCTCATCCGGCTTGTTGGTCCCCCCTCGGAATAGAATACAATTGCAGTGGTAAGTATCTGAATTCTGATTCTATGCTGACTAACCCTTGGCTTTTTTTTTTTTTTTTAAATTTTATGTTTTTGAGTATCTGAATTCTGATTCTATGCTGACTAACCCTTGGCTTTTTTTTTTTTTTTAATTTTATGTTTTTGAGTCTGCAAAGGGTGTACCCAAACCAAACCACTCAAGATCTTAAAATAATCCATCGGAAGTTTAACCTATAAAGGTTTTGGTTCAACAATTACTCTTTTGAGATTCTAAAATGTATTTTCTTCATTCACGGGTTACCTTATCATTTTATTCTATATGTACCCTAATTCCCTACAGCGATTTATAAATTTCAGGTCTTAAAGAATGAATTAATTAATTATTAAAAAATCTCAATAATAAGTCATGACTATAAACATGTTATTTCTTACACACCAGGATTAATTTGTTATTATATACTTATCAATTATTATTTGAATTCTGTATAATTAGACCATATGTTAAGTAAAAATACATGTTTTCTCATATACTGTGAACGAAACACAATTTTAAGTTTTTTCATGCAAAAAGCATGCCTTATTGTATTTCTGTTCATATTAGTTGAAACTTGGAATTTTGTCTCAAAAAAAAAACCCTTTTAGTAGCAAGATTATAGATAATTACAAGAAATATATAGATATCTGAGATAAAAAAAATTAAAATATATTAATTCAATGAAGTTGAATTAGAAACAATGTTTTTCATTAGATTCTATCAGAGTCTATTACTGTCCCAAACGGTTAAAATCTGTTAGCATTGTTTGTTAGCATTGTTTTCTTTCTGTTAATCAGCCAGTCCGTTATTATTCTTGTAACTAATTTAATCACGTGACGTGATATTCGATGCCTCTGCATGCATGTATAAAGATACTCTGATGTAAATATTCACAAGATAGTAATGCATACAGTTTTTCCTCTCAAAACCGTGTTATGGTATCAGAGCTTCTGCACCTTCCTCCTTAAGCGCAACCTCTGACCTTCATCTTCCTCTCCCTTTTCTCTTCTCTTCTGTAGATTTCATCTCTGCACCTTTCTTTTTTCCTTTATCTCCGACCCTTATGGCGAGTTCAGAGACAGTATCTTCTAGCTCAATAGTGGACAAGTCTCAAGATCCAACAAGTTGTTTTTACCTATATCCTAATGAGAATCCATCTCTCATTCTGGTTTCACCTTCGCTCGTTGGAGCAAACTACCATCATTGGGCAAGAGCAATGACAATGGCACTAATGAGTAAGAACAAATTCCAATTTGTAGATGGCTCCTTACCCATTCCTGACCGGAATAGCAATCTTTTCTCAGCTTGGCAGCGCTGTAACACTATGGTAATCACTTGGATTACCTGATCCCTATCTCCATCCATCGCACAAAGTATCATCTGGATCAACAAAGCAACTGATGTATGGAATGATCTTAAAGAACAATTTAGCCATGGAGATATCTTTCGAATAGCAGAACTTCAAGAAGAACTCTATCAATTCAAGCAAGGTGATATGTCCGTTTCCGATTATTTTACCAAAATGAAGATCATTTGGGATGAACTCCTTAATTTTAGACCCGTCCCCGATTGCTCATGCTGTGCCAAAGAATACATCCAACAGGATTATGTTATTTGATTCCTCAAAGGACTTAATGAGAAGTTTGCTCCGGTTCGGTCCCAAATAATGTTGATGGATCCTTTGCCTCCCATCAACAAAGCATTTGCACTCATAACTCAACAAGAACGTGAACTGAATGGTTTATCACATGACACAATATGTTTTACTTGCACACCTGCCTCACAGACTAAATGGAACCCCATCCCCTCACAGTTTCATCGTTCTGTGAATTCTTCCAATAAGAACAAGATTTGCACCTGTTGTGGGAAGCCAAGACACACCATTGAAACATGCTACAAAAAGCATGGATATCCACCTGGATTCAAATTTAAAAACACTAGAGCCTCAATAAACAGTGCTGTAACCACTGATGCATCAGAAGATCCTTTGCTCTAAAGACCCACTGCTGCTAATGCGCCCTGCTCCATCACTCAAGATCAATATCATAATATTTTGTCTCTTTTGCAATTTGCTGCTGCCAATTCCCAAACACCACCTACATCAATCGCACCTTTTGCTCATCATGTAAACCAAATATCCTCTCTCACTCTCATGCCTGATACAAACAAACCAAGTAATTCTACTATTCTCTCCTTTGATTCCTCCACTTATTGGATCATTGACAGTGGAGCTACCACACATGTCAGTTTTTCTCTTTCCTTATTTGACTCTTATACTTCTATATCTCCTATTAGAGTAACTCTTCCTAACAAGTCCACCGTACTTGCCACCATTTCTGGTACCATCACTATATCTCCCTCAATTTGCTTATCCAATGTTCTCTATATACCTGCCTTTTGCTTCAATCTCATTTCCATAACTCAAATGACTATCCAACTAAACTGTTGTCTCATTTTTTACTCATCTCAGTGTCTCATACAGGACTTGAAGACATGGAAAACGATTGGTACTGCTGAAGTGTCTCAAGGATTATACAAAATATCAAGTCACAAACATCATCCTGCTTTTGTTCATTCTGTCTCAACCTCACCTGCACAATACTCTGCACAATTCCCTCTATGGCATTTCAGACTTGGGCATTTATCCTTAAATGCTTTGAATACATTACACACTCAATTTCCTTTTATCTCTTGTAAACCTCATATTTCTAATTGTGACGCTTGCCATTTCGCTAAACAACGCAAGCTGCCATTTCCTACCAGTACTTCATCAACTTCTCATTGTCTTGAACTTTTGCATGCTGATATTTAAGGTCCTTACAAAATTTCATCAATACATGGTCATAGGTATTTTCTCACAGTTGTAGATGACTATACCCGACACACATGGCTTTGCTTCCTCAAACATAAATCAAATGCTCGTCAATCATTTCAGAATTTAATCACGTTGCTAGAAAATCAACACAACACATCTGTCAAGATTATCCGCACTGATAATGGACCCGAATTTAACATGCACTCTTACTATCAATCCAAGGGAATCTTCCACCAAACATCATGTGTTGACACTCCAAAACAAAATAGTGTGGTTGAACGCAAGCATCAACATATTCTCAATACTGCTCGTGCCCTCATGTTCCAATCCAATTTGCCTCTCATATATTGGACCTATGCCATCCAACATGCTGTTTTTCTCATAAATCGTCTACCAACCCCAACATTACAGAACCAGTCTCCATTTGAAGCACTTACCAACCATTCCCCTGATTACACCATATTAAAAGTATTTGGTTTTATGTTACGCATGCACATCAGTTCATCACAGATCCAAATTTGACGTCAGATCACGAAAATGTGTTTTTCTTGGCTTCAAACCTAGAACAAAAGGTTATATCCTCCTTGATTTGAACACTAACCAGACTTTCATTTCTAGACACGTCATTTGTTATGAATCTATTTTTCCCTTTAATGTCACACCTCCTACTGATCCATTATCCACCACATCAACCTCCCAATCAATTGCTGATACAATGCATATGCCTCATATGCATACACCTCTAGCTGATCTTGATCCCATTCCAGCTACCATGCCTACCTCTTCCCCATCTCTTTCCCCAACATCACCCCCAATATCAACCCCAACCTCATCCACAAACAGCATTCCTGCCTCACCCCCACCCCCACGACGTTCAAACCGAGAACATAAGAGCCTTCTTACTTAAGTGACTACCATTGCTCCTTACTCATTTCAACCCAATCTGTTTCCATGTCTCCAGGCTGTAAGTATCCTCTTTCTTCAGTTATATCCTATGATAATCTGTCTCCTTCTTATAAAAATTACATTCTTTCCATTTCCATTCCCACTGAACCAAAAACATATCGCCATGCCATCCAATTCCCTGAATGGCAGCAAGCTATGAAATCTGAAATTGATGCTTTAGAACAAAATCACACATGGATCTTGACTGATTTACCACTGGGCAAATGTGCCATTGGTTGCAAATGGGTCTTTCGAACCAAGTTTCGAGCTGATGGCACCTTGGAAAGATACAAAGCTCGCCTAGTAGTCAAAGGGTATAACCAGACTGAAGGCATTGATCATTTCAACACATTCTCCCCAGTTGCCAAGATAACCACCGTACGCATCTTACTTGCTATTGCTGTAGCCTCTAGTTGGCACATTGAGCAACTTGATGTTAATAATGCATTCTTACATGGGGATCTTAATGAAGAAGTGTACATAAAACTTCCTCTTGGCTTCTGTTCCTCTGATTCTCACAAAGTTTGCAAACTCCAAAAGTCCCTCTACGGCTTAAAACAGGCCTCACGCCAATGGTTCGCTAAATTATCAGCTGCTCTTCTCGCCTCTGGCTATACCCAGTCAAAGGCAGACTACTCTCTCTTTCTACATCACAGCAACAACTCCTTCACAGCTCTACTTGTTTATGTGGATGATATCCTTCTTGCTGGCAATGATCTGTCTAAAATTCGCCGCATCAAACAACTCCTTGATGCTTCCTTCAAAATAAAGGATCTTGGTCCACTAAAGTATTTTTTGGGACTTGAGATCGCTCGTTCTGCATCAGGCATCACTGTCAACCAACGCAAATTTGCTCTTGAAATTCTTGCCGATGCTGGATACTTGGCATGTAAGTCTGTTACTACACCCATGGATCGTTCCACACGTCTCTTCAAAGATCATGGCATTCCTCTTCCAGATATACATCGTTATAGACGATTGGTAGGCTGTTTACTCTACCTCACTACAACTAGACCCGGCATCTCTTATGCTGTACATCAATTTGTCAGTTTACACAAGCTCCAACTTCAGTTCACTATCAAGCTGCCCTTCGCTTTCTCCGCTACATTAAGCGATGCCCAACAAAGGTCTTCACTTCCCTTCCAATTCATCCTTTAAACTGAGAGCCTTCACTGACTCCGGTTGGGCTGGATGTCTAGACACTCATCGCTCTCTTACAGGATTCTGCGTCTTCTTTGGGGATGCTTTAGTATCTTGGCGCTCAAAGAAACAAACAACCGTATCCTGCTCATCCTGTGAAGCAGAGTATCGAGCTCTAAGTTCTGTTACATGCGAGGTGCAATGGCTCCTATATCTCATCATAGATCCTGCATGCATGTATAAAGATACTCTGATGTAAATATTCACGAGACAGTAATGCATACAGTTTTTCCTCTCAAAACCGTGCAAGATTCGTCTATCACAATTAAATTTTAAATAATATAAAAGTATATACGATTTTTTTACAATTTTTTATAAGATTTTTTGAAACTTAAGCAATTTTAGGGACTCCAATAAATTTGCCCAACATTTTATTATTTTTTTTTGGTAAAATCATCTATTTCTTTTTTAATATCTGATTCACTTGTTCGCTTCCCAACTTTATAAAAAAAAGCTTGGGTTAAATTGAATGGAGTTGTTAAAAGTACATTATTTTTAAAAAATTGAGTCTACTTTTACACCTTCAAAATTCAGTTGTTTCATATGCTGTAGATGAAAAACTTACTCTAAATTTGTGCCTCAACAATGATTTAATTATAATGGATTCGATGAGGATTCAAAAGTGATGATTTCATAATTTTAATAGCTGGTCTAATTTTTTTAATATCTCATTTGAAAGGAGGAAGTGAAAGCAAGACAGAAATGCATAAGCATATCGCTTCCAAAGTCTCATCAAATTAAACATTAATAATTAAAATCAACTAAAGGGTCCATCAACTCAAATTAGAATAAATTTTTTTGCCAGAATCAAGAACAAAAATTTAAATTTAAATATATCTATAAATAATTTAGTTAAAAATGATCGATGCATTTTTATTTACCTGCTGGTACTTCATTATTACCTGGTCATAATATTAGAATGTTGAGTTAACATGATGTTTTATTATATTGTTGGGTGATTTAGGAAAGCTATCAAGGCTGCGTATACTTGCAGAAGGTAACAATTTTTTATTAGCTATTTAGTTTTAATCTCATATAATTGTCCTGCTAATTAAGTCAATTATATATATATATGAGTCATGAGAATATACAATACGAATGGTAAAAAATCTTACCCAAACGTTTGAATAATGTTTTTTCATATAATTTTTTTGTTTGCAATTCATATAACATTTACATTCAGCTAATATTACTCGTTTCGTAGTTTCGAATCCGAACTTCTTTGATTTAAGGCTAACTTAATTAAAAAATTATTATTATTTCTACCATTCATAATATTTTTGTTCAACTTAATTATTTTTTAAATTATCTAGATTTGAAAATATAGTAAAGCAATGGAGAAAATTCGGATACTTAGTCTTATATTAAACAATTCCTTAATTCGTCCTCCCCATCAACCGCCACCCCCACGGCACATCACCCCCCACCGCCCATGCAACGTTCTCCCTCCCTCCCACATTTTTTGTTTTCTCAATCTTCTCCTTTGTCTCCAATGAAGATGCTCTCCATTCTTTGCCACACATGAATGCCTGGATCTCCAAATCTCCATGAACTTTCGAATATGTGGAGGTCTCCTTTTCATATGTGTTTTCTTTGAAGTCTTCATCTGGATATGTTTTTCTAGATGTTCATACCCATATGGAAGACTAATTTCTATTTTTTTTTGCCTTTGTACCATTTAAAACTTGATTTATTTATATATTTCTTCCCTTTCAATATGTTATTGTGTGAATTTACTGCTTAGGACTTGCTCAAGGTTTTATTTTAGTTGATATTTCTTATTTGAATCATCCATTGAAAATGGTGCTTTTGGGTCGGGGGTACCTTGGATCTTTTATAATTCTGATTAAATATATAAAATAGTCTCTTCAAATCTTGTTAATAACAGAAGAAACATATTAATAGTAATCACTACTGCATTGCACACCATCGCATAACCTAAGGTCAAGGATCTTGCGATTGAACCAAAACGGGCCCTAAGTGTCTTTGGGTGGACTTGATTCCATATTTCTAATACATAAATACTTAATCGTATACGCTTAAATCCAATTGACTAATTTAAATAGATTTAGAAAGTTAAATAAATTATATAATATTTTTAAATATTTATTTATATTATTATATTATATATTATTTTATAAGTTAGAAAATTTTTTTCAAAAAAACGATAAATATAAATACTTTAATATCATTTATTTAACTTCTTTAATCTTCCTAAATTAATCAACGAAATCTTATATCAAAGGTTGAATGTAGTATTTTTATAATTGAATTAAGGCAGATATATTTTTATAAACCATGATCTACTTTTTAACTAACTCTTCCTATCATATTTTAAATTTTTTAATTTAAAATAACTTATATTAATTTAATTGCACACAAATACATGATGTAAATAGACAGATTAGGTACCAAAGTTCTTCTTCTTCTAATCCCTGCCAAATGTGGAAAGTACTGAATTTGTTTTTTTCTTCTTTTCAAGTAAAAATTATGAGAGTTAAAACCAAATATAAGATCTGATTTATAGTTAAAAACAGTCATATTATACTAAAGGCATAAAAATGATTTAGTACTATTTTTTGTCGTCTTCTTACTATGCTTTTTTAATAGATGTGTTTGTTGCTATTCGCACCTTTGCTATTATTGACATCTGTACAACTTTGTTCCAGGTTACCTCTTTGGAGTTGTGAAAGGTAAGGGCCTATCGCCTATGATTTACGGCACAAATTTCTCTTAGTCTTTTAAAAAATTTATTTACTTTTTTAAATATAAATATTCTAAGGTGAATTCTTCGCTATTTTTTTTCCCTTTACTTATGTCATATTTGCTTTTACATTATATAGTATTCCAAATTAGTCTAGTCTGACATCCAACTTCCCAATCCCATAGTACGCCAATATTTTTTTTTTTGGACCTCGAACTGGAACCAATTACATTATCCTAGATGCATTTTTTTTCATTTTTTGTCACTCAAGGAAATATTATTTGCAGGACTATTCAGGATAGTGAACATATATACACATGACAGAATTCTGTCCGATTCTAACCCACCAAAGCTCCTGATAAAATTAGGAGCATTCACTGGAAGATTTGTTTTGCCAACCATCACAGTCAGATTTTTAATTGGCCTCATATTCCTATCAGTTTTGCTGATTTACACATGTTGTAGAAGACATTTATCAATATATGAAGATATTGAAGATTTTATAAGACTCCATGACCTTATTCCAATAAGGTACTCTTACAAGGATATAAAGACAATGACTGAAGGTTTCAAGAACAAGTTAGGTGAAGGAGGCTTCGGCACTGTGTATAAGGGAAAACTAAAGAGTGGACCTAACGTTGCTATCAAAATGTTGGGTAAATGCAATAAAGCCAATGGCCAAGAATTTATGAGTGAAGTGGCAACTATTGGAAGGATACACCATTTCAATGTGGTACACCTTGTTGGATTTTGTGTGGAAGGAACCAAACGTGCTCTTGTCTATGAATTTATGTCCCCTGGATCTTTGGATAAATATATTTTCTGTAAAGAAGAAGACGCCACATTGAGTTATCATAAGATATATGAGATATCTTTGGGAGTGGCTCATGGGATTGCTTACCTTCATCATGGATGTGATATGCAAATATTGCATTTTGACATCAAACCTCATAACATTCTTCTTGATGACAACTTCACTCCAAAGATTTCAGATTTTGGACTCGCAAGATTATACGCTGTTGATGATAGTATTGCCACTTTGACTGCGGCGAGGGGAACAATTGGATACATGGCTCCTGAGTTGTTCTACAAGAATATCGGGAGAGTGTCCTACAAGGCCGACGTTTATAGTTTTGGGATGCTTTTGATGGAAATGACAAGTCAAAAAGGAATTTGAATCTGAATGTAGAACATTCAAGTCTACTATACTTTCCCTTGTGGATTTACGACCAATTTGATGATAATAAAGATATTCAAATGGAAGATTTGATGGAACAAGAGAAGGATCTAGTAAAGAAGATGTTCATAGTAGCACTCTGGTGCATACAGCTAAAGTCCACTGATCGTCCTTCAATGAACAAAGTAATAGAGATGTTAGAAGCAAATGATATCAGCTGTTTGGAAATGCCTCCAAAACCATCTTTATATCCTAACGAGACAATCTTAGTGGATGCCATATCAAGCTTGAATGAAACAAAATCCACTGTTCCAGTACATTCTCATAATAGTTTAGATGAGGGCACAAGTAATGGAAATTAAAATCTTGCAATTGAAATGTCGTGAAAGCTGGTGGTACCTATTTGAGGTTTTGAACTGATCAGATTTGTATTTGATGGGAATATTTAGTCATTCTTATGGTGGTTTGGGTTTTTGTCTTAATAATAGTTCAGCATCTTGTTCTCCTTGTTAACAATTAATAATATGTGTGATATGTGCAAATTAAGGTGATTAATCACTTTCGAGCTCAAAATCCATTACTAATATATTTATTTATGTTTCAAACTAATTTGTCTGACTTATAAATTGATATATAATCCAATGATACATATAAGTATTCCAAAATAAATGATATAATTAAATAATTTATTTAATTTTTTGAATAGAGTTAATACAATCTTTAATCTATCAAATTTGCATTTATTTTCGTTTTGATCCCTCAAATTTAATTCAATGGTTTCGGTCCCTTAAGTTTTATTTTATTAAAACAATGGTTTCCATTATCTAATAAAAATTTGTACCATGAAAACGATCGATTTTAAATTTAAAGGATTAAAATAAAAATGAGAGTAAACTTAATGAATCAAAAAAAAGTGTCAGTGTTTTAAAATTGTGTCAATTTCAAAACCGTAAATGGAGCCACACATTAATTTCCATGTACATTGCTTTCAAACTTGATTTTGCTCTTAATAGAAAGTACCATTAAATGTGTTATAAAGTATAATGAATGCGCCACACATTCATTTGCTTTTTCAAACTTGATAATGTATTAATAGAAATTAAAATACCATTAAATATGTTATAAAGTACAATGATGGAGCGACACGTTCACTTCCATGTACACTTCTGGTTGGATAATGCTCTTAATAGAAAATACCATTAAATGACATCAAAACAAATTTCAACAGTACATTGCTTTTAATAACATCTTTTGGAAATTTCAGTGCGTTGCTTACTAGTCATTGCTTTCAATAATGAATTCTATTACGTTGCTTTTGAGGAAATAATCAATAGTGACATGCACTTAAATACACACATTATAGTGTATTAAAAGAATAAATGTTTATATAAAAAAAGACTTTTCAAATTTTGGATTCCAAATTAAATGTTGAAATTAGTGTATTAAAAGAATAAATGTTTAAAAATAGTATTTTTTATTTCCATAAAGCTTTTAAAAAAAAGGTGTATAATACACAATTAACTTACACATAAAGGTAAGAGAAAATTGCCGAATTTATCTCTAGTGACAATTTATCATATGCAAACTCTTTTTTTCTTTTAACTCATTTATTAGTCTAAGATCAATTTTATCAAACATTCACTTCAACTCCACAATCCAAAATAACGTGAGATTCTTCCTTTAACACACCCACACATAATATTTACAACAAAGATGACCTAATGAACAAATTTCGGACAATGTACGATGCAAATATATGTGCTCAACCGGTGTGGGCAACCCTGCCGGGATACACCGGAAAATCTTCTGGGAAACAAACTTCTTCACGGAGGGAGGACAGTAGTGAACAGAGAAGGCATAGCAAGTCATGTGAGGTAGAGGAGGAAGTTAGTAGAGATTATGGTTCTTGTCAGCATATTACTCGGGACAGGGAAGAGGCGGCGATAGGTAATGGTGGTGTTGTGAAGGAGACCATGGAAGGAGTGGGACCCAAAGTCAGGTTGCCTTATGGGGCGTAAAACAAGTGGTAACTGATGACAATGCCTATGGGTCGAATACAATGCCTAGATATGTATTCCCCCTTTGGTAGACCCAAATCGCAGTAATGATGTTGGAGAATTCCACACAACCCAGAGGGCCACGGTGTTGGGATGGTCCAAGTTGATATGGAGGAATGCATTACATTTTTTGTGGGAAAAGGAATGGAACAGGTACGTAAGTTCAAATATATGAGTAATAAGATGAACAGCATTGTTCTTGGGGTCTGAAAGGGACACTCGAAATTATCGGAGGAATTGATCTTCATTTTGACACCAACCCTCTCATAATGTATTATTAGATGAAAATTTCACCCCTAAAATATCTGACTTGGGTCTTGCTAAATTGTGTTCCAAAAATCAAAGTATTGTGTCCATGACAGCAAGGGGAACACTAAGATATATTGCACCTGGAGTTTTCTCTCGCAATTTCGTAAACGTGTCCTACAAGTCAGATATTTATAGTTACGGAATGCTGCTTCTAGAAATGGTTGGCCGAAGGAAAAATGTTGACACAAATCAAGAAACTTTTCAAGTTCTATATCCAGAATAGATCCATAATTTGATTGAAGCAGGAGGCAGTGCTATTTGCATAGAAGATGAAGTTGGCATTGAAATTGCTAAAAAACTAACAATAGTAGGACTTTGGTGCATTCAATGGTATCCACTAAGTCATCCATCGACTAAAATACTGTTACAAATGCTGGAAGGAAAAGTAGATAAACTGAAGGTCCCTCCCACTCCATTAGATTTTACTGCTTCAATCAATACAAGCACCATTGCTCCTGCAACACATTTGAATTTAGAGTTAGATGTGATTCATGAATTGGAATAAATAATAATTTGCCTTTCCAAATGTGTGTGTGTGTGTGTGTGTATAGCTTTAAACTTTATTGAGAATTTTTTGTAAGATTTATGAATACTTTTATTAGCGATTTGCCAATGTATGCTTTCTGCCTAATGGTACAGTTCTTTCGTTATAAATTAAAACCTATGAATATTTTATCATTTTCTACTAACTTGTTTTGTAAGTCTAGAA
>JANTPZ010003455.1:0-30480 GCA_025593235.1 Vachellia pachyceras
GTTGGTGGCTGGGATAGGCATCCTTGCAGTACCAACCTTCTCATCACCTTAGTTGCCATATGCTCAGCAACTTTATTACCTGCTCTTGCAACACATGACAGCTCCCAATCTTTATATTGTTCAGAGCATAGCCATCTCAATATCTGTTGTAAGATATCCACACTCCCATTCACACCCTTTACCAACTTTGTGCACAATACCAAATAACATTTGACAGTCAGTTTCTAATATTCCCGCCCCCAAAAAAAAAAAAAGCCCTCCATTCTTGATTGCTTCCAGCAATGCCACACTCTCCGCCGTGAAAGCAGAGTTCACCTTCACTCGCTTCCCTATGCCTCCAAGAAAACGGCCTCTCCAGCCTCTTCCCATTATTCCAATAGCAGAATTCTCGTTCTCCTGGCAGAATGCAGCATCAACATCGATCTTCACTGCACCCCATTCAGGCTTATTCCACTTTGCTCTTCTCTCAACCCTTTGTAGGCCGCTCTTTCTCCTTTGTGATGCATCTGCAAAATCTCTCAGCAGTCGCATTGCATTAGACACACATTAGTTTGTGTAGTATGACACTTTAATTTTCAAATGTCTATAACACTTAGTCTGTAACTAGATGGTACTCTAATTTGATAGTAAATCGTTTGTATAGTATGATGGATCTGATTATGATTAAATTTGACGCCTTTTCTTAGTGTGCACTGATGTTGATGTTTATAATTTTGATTACATGTGGTCAGTGGCATTGCTCCTACCTTATCTTTCAGGTTTTGGGTTTTGCCTCTCATACAACTTATCTTCAATTTTGATCTAGTTGCATAAGGGAGGGGCCTCATTTTTTATCCTCTTGAGGACAATTTCTATTCTTAAGTTTGGGAGTGAGGGTATCTTTGAGTAAATAATTTCGCCCATTATATTTTGGCTGGTTTGACATGAATTCCAATGAAATTTGGAATTTTTTTTGGTCATTTTAATTGAAATGTGAATTAGATTAATTAATTATCCTCTGAGTTGAACAGGTGATTCAATGATAGAACGATTGCATTTTACTTGAAATGTGTGTTAGATTGGTTAATTATTATCTAAGTTGAATGTATTGTTCAATGATAAAATGGTTGCTTAAATTATGTTTAACAAGACATTGTGGTTAATATTTTTTAAAATGCTTGATTGGCAATGTTAAGGATTGTTTCATCACAATTCTAAAATAATTGGGAGTGCTTGTTTGTTTATCATGTTTAAACCATGTTACACATAAGTCGAGACAACACTCTTCTCATATATTTATCTCGGTGTTTGTAAAATCACTCTCCCAGTGGATTCTCAAACACACATGAAAATGATTGAATGCTCTTAGAGGAATTTGTGCCAGGTTCTTGCGTATTATTTTTCTCAATTAAAGGACTCTAGAACTAATTTTGAAGTCTCTTGAGGTGAATTAATTTCTTCACCTAATTTTGACAAATGATTTAGGCATTAATTTAAAATACGTTTGATCCTTTCAAAATCTACTTGAGACATTATTTTCACTTGAACTCCAATTTAAGCTTTCAATTAAAAATTTATGTGATTTTCTTTTTGAAATCCGTAATAAACCCTAACCTTTGCCACACGAAAAATCATGAATTATCTTAATCTTGATATATTTGATAAAGTATTAGGGGTGATAAGGATTGGTATGGTATAGTTGTTAGAAGATTATTGCTATTGTACATGTACTCCTAAGTTAATTCAAATTTATTTTTTGCTTCTCTTAAAAAAGAAAAAATGCCAAAAAGAAAGAGAAAAGAATGAAAGAAATAAAGAAAGCAAGAAAAAAGAGTTGAGTTCTAATAAGATTTGGACTGCAGAGAAATCGATAATTTGGATGTGTTTAGCTTCTTGAAAGAAAATTGTGGGGTATAGAGAAAGTGAGGAGTTACATATATCACTTGTTTCAAGATATTGGAATTCTCTTTTCTCTCCCCTTTCATTACCCTGGAGCTTGGTTACGCTGCAAGCTTATAAAGTCCCATTGATTCTGGAATAATATGAAGTGATCTTTCAGAAGAGAGAGGAATATGGTATGTATATAAAGTCATGATGTTGAGATTGCTTGATCCATAATGTAATATAATGTGCTTGTTTGTAAAACATGTTACACAAGTTGAGACAAAACTCTTCTCATATACTTAACTCGATTTGTATAAAATCACTCTCCCAACAAATTTACAATCACACATTAGATATGTTCTTGACAGTTGCAAAAAGAATTATTTTTTGGCTCCGCACATACTTTAAAAGTGTTGAAAAATTTGTTCTTAATTTGTGAATTTTGCATTCTTCTATATTCCACAAATATACTCTTTTGATATATTTCTTGAAGAACTAAGAAAAACTTCATTCTTAGTTAGTAAATTGATAATTGACCGATCTAGCTATTTTATCACTTATTTACTTGAGGATGAGTAGAAAGATAAGGTA
This sequence comes from Vachellia pachyceras, assembly GCA_025593235.1. NCBI lineage: Eukaryota > Viridiplantae > Streptophyta > Magnoliopsida > Fabales > Fabaceae > Vachellia > Vachellia pachyceras. The sequence continues at coordinate 2,455 of JANTPZ010003455.1, forward strand.
GGGTTCCGAGTATGCTTTACACAATTTCAAGAAATCTGTACATGTTTTGATTACTCGAGTTTATAAAATATGCATTTTAACTTTTGGGTGCACATCATTTCTTGATTGTGCACATTTTGGTCATATTATATAATTTCTCATGTTTTTAATGTTATTTCTTTGTAGGAATATTCTGATGCAATGATCTCGTTATTCTAGCCACTCTACCAAGTTTCGGAAAACTTATGATTCGTTTGGAAGTCCTTTTGAAAATAACTTTTACATATTCCAAGGCAAAACCTAGATTTTGGATAATAGATTTTGAAAAATAACTTTTATAAATTTCGAGACAAAAGCCTAAATTTTAAAATGTGATTGTATTTGATAAGTAATTGGATTTTACGGATTCCAAGACAAAAGTATATAGGAAAGATGAAAGAAGAAAAAGAGGAAAAAATAGGAAAGAAAAAATTTATTAGGAGTGAATGTGTGATTTGGAATAGCTTTTAAAGCCTATGTTTCAAGACAATGTTTTGTATCTAAAATAGCTTTTCAAAACTTAGGTTTCAAACCAATGTTTTAGGGTAAAACCTAAATTTTGAAACCAAACCTAGGTTTTAGAAAAAGAAACCAAAAAAGCTCTTAATAACGATGAGAGAGCTATGAGAGAATCAATTCAGCAATGAGAAAACAGTTGAGACAACTATAGATCAGATCAAATGGGCCTTTACTTTAGGCTTTTTCTTTTTGCCCGGGGGGTTCCCACCTGACAAATTTGGAGTAAATACAGAATGAACACCAATAAGGAAAAATATCGAATAAGTTGAATTCAATTTATAGGACATTGTAAAACCAAAAACGAAACCTCTTTTCGTCCCTTCATGTGTTCTCAACCCAATCATCATGGTAGTCTAGAATCATATCATTGAAGTGAAAGCATTTTATACTTTATACAACTTACAGAATCTAGTGGTACATCACAGCTCTTGAATGAAACGAAATCTTCAATGCATTATGAAAGGATCTGAAAAAGGGTAAGCACTTTGGCTATGAGGAAGACTCCAGAACTTTCAGTTTGGCTTTGGCCGAATCAAGTTCTTCTGCATCCCAACAACAATTTAGAGAGAACATTATCAGGACTTCTTACTGGAAACTTAAGGGCATTTGGATTTATTTAAGAAAAGAACAGAATCAAATGGTGCAATGGTTTCTTACTCTGCTCCATTGCTGTTGCCTTTTTGGTGTCGGAAAAATAAGTTTCCTTTCTCTGGTAGACAGCCTACACAAAGAAAAATGAAGTCTTAAAGTTCTGTATGCGTCTTCCCAAGCCTAGTCAGATACCATAAAGTGCATGTTTCCCCGGACACAAGGGAGAGGAAGAAGAAGAAATAGGAAGAAAGTAATATCTAAAAAGAAAGAGTCTGTAAAACAAAACATTTTATTGTTCATAGCAGGTAAGAACTGACCAACAGAAAAACAACACGAAACAAAGTGACAGGCCATCTTTAAGATATGGGAACTTCATTGGCAAGGGTTGTGAGTTATCTTTTCAACCATAGCCATCCATATTCTAAAACTTGTCATCATCTTGTCCTGATTAAAATAAGTTTCTCTCAGTACGCCATAGGGCTTCATTGATTAAATACAACACGGCATCATTTTCTCCATCATCACATGAAGAACACTCAAATTTAGGACAAAGGGGAAGAGGAAGAGGGACAAAAGGAAGGAAGGCAAAGATGCAGGAAAACTGAGATGTGACGTAGAGAAAACTAGTTTTCTTTTTCACCTAGACATGTTTCCCCATATACACAACGGGATTTGAGGAACAAGTTACGTTGTTCATGGCCTATACTCCTCTGGTCCACAATAGATAGGTTTGGGTTTGACTACCAAATACAAGCAAAAAAAAAAAAACTGGAATATAGTGGTACACTCAATTCCAGTTCACAAAATCCAAAGGATAATAAATTGGAAATAACTTATACACCTTTATTCAAGGTGTTTGCAGTCATTTTCTCTCAAGTGAAATTTTCCGTTTACAACTCAGTGCTACATGATTAAACATAAAAAAGAATTATACACAGATTGTGTGTGACCGAAAGGAAGAACTGTGAAACTTCTCTTCCCATTAACATTCCAAATTGGCTTACAAGTTAGTTCTTCCAAACTTTACCTAAGCCTACAGCCATTCAGCTCCCAAATTGATTTAACAGTCAGTTCTTCCATTGGGATCGTAACTATCAAAACTCCAAATGTTAGTTCTTCCAAATATTACCTAAGCCTACCAGCCTAATGTTTGTAAACTAAATTCCGTTGGCCAAATACACTAAATTCTCTGCTTAGGAACAAAAATATGGAATTGAACGATTATCAGGAATTGAATGAAGAAATAAAAAAGGCAGAGAAAAAAGGAGATTACCCTAGAAGATGGAAGATGGCTGAGCTCATCTATGGCGATTTCGTGACTCCTCAGTTCCCTAAAAAGATCGACTTTGGGATCATTAGATGCACTTGCCTTGTTGGTTAGGCCGGGGGAAGAAGACGCAGCAGCGAAAGCCATTTGCCCCAAGCGATGCAAGAGTGAGAGTGTGAACCTGCTGGTTTGGGAATTGGAAAACTTTATTTCATCGATGAAGAATAATATTACGTGATTTCAACTAAAAAAAAAAGAATAATATTACGTGATTTAAGTTTACCTTATTTTTAATCCTTGAATTTTAAATAAATGTTTTGATCCGTGAAATTTTATTTTATTTAAAATATTATTGTTATAAAATAATAAAAATGACTATCTTACCTTTAAAAACTTAAAAAAAATAAAAGTAAATTTAAAGGATTAAAAATTATATTAACCCTATTATATATTAGTGATTGATTATACAATGCCTTAATTTCTCTATCTTATTATTAATCCTTTCAAAATTTGAATTATGCTTACTAAATAATAAGCTCCTAATTCTTAAACATTAAGAGTGGAGACCGTCCAAGACAAGGTCATACTTCACTCCTTGCAAGCTTGGGCTGTTTTGCTAGAGTTTGGGTTGATTTTAAATTCGATTTAAGGGCTTGTTTAAAAGTTATTTCCAGAATTTAGATTTTGCTAGTTTTTGTAACAAAACCTAAGTTTTGACTCGGAACATAGATTTTGTCCAATCACAAAAAATTTTCAAAAAAGCTATTTTGGTTACAAAATCTTGATTTGAAATCTAGTTTTTTTTTTGAAAATTTAATCTTAGATCCTAAATAAGCAAGTTATTTAAGGAATGGTCCCATGGATCAAAATATTTAATGAGAGACCCCGTTGACAACATGAGATATTGTCAACATAGCGCATGATGTTGTTAATACAAGGACTTCATATTATCAATTGGGACCTCCATTAAATATTTTTCTCTATAGGACCATTTCTTAAATAACTTACTTATTTGTGACTTAAGACTAAATTTCCCTTTTTTATTAGAGAAACCTATATTTTCTCTTTCCTACTTTTTTCTTCTTTCTCTTTCCTCTTTCCTAGTTTTTCCCTTTTTTCTCTTTTTTTCACTTTCCTACTTTCTCTTTCCTTTTTCCTCTTTTTGTTTCTTCTCTTTCATGTTTTCTACTTTTCATTCTTTCTCTTTCATCTTTCATATCTACCTTTTGCCTCAAAATTCGTAAAAGGTAATAACCTCCTAAACATAAATCACTTTTCAAAATCTAGTTTTTGCCTCATAATCTGTAAAAGCTATTTTCCTAAATCTATTCTTCAGAACTTAAATTTTACCTCGCAACATGTAAAAGCTATTTTTAAAATAGCTTTCAAACAAGCCCTTGTTTTAAATATATGTTTGTTAGACTGCATATACAAGGTTTTGCATAAAAAGCTATATTTTAAAAAGAGGGAAAATTATCTAAATCAAGATAAATCATTCAAAAATAAAATAAAATGAATATAATTTAAATTTATATATATGGTATAAATATAATTATATCTTTAAATTATAATATAAAAAATATATAAATAAATATTATATATATAACGTAAATTCATATATATAATATAATTTTATTTCTTGAAATTTGTAAACACAAGCAGACCAAGCTTAAAATAATATGCATGTCAGCCCTAAAGCTTTTGATAGGTTGTCTAATATATTTCCACCCTTATTAAACATGTTTAAATACATAATTTATTGCACTATATATTTTAGCAAAATAATAGATAAATTAACGAGATAAAAGCCATATAAATGTAAAAGTTTAAAACCTCATTATTCAGGTAAGGGAAATTATTTAAGCATAATTAAAAATTGAAAATTAAGAGAAGTTACACACACATATGTCTTGTTGAAGTAGTAGGTTGCAAACCCAAAAATCCCCCTTCTACTTGGGGAAACCAAGAAGCACCTTAAAGAGTATTTGTCCTTAAGATAAGGCTTCTATTATATATTTACTTCAAACACCCTTACAATTTTTGGTAAAGACAAAACCCCAAAAAAAATACTTAAAATAACCTAATTCAAACACTTACTTTATTGAAAAAGAAAAAATAATAATAAAGAATAAAAATTGAAAATGATCCTTATAGACTTCTTTAATATTATTCTAGAAAAATGACATAAAAATACATTAAAAATGTAAAATGATATTATAATATAAAAGTGTGAGAAGATTTACAAATGACAATAAATGAATCAAATATCAAAATAACATTTTGAAATTTAAGGGGGGAAACAAATTAAGAGGAAAGCAATAGAAATGCATTAACTTTTTTTAAAAACGTTCCCAACCACCCACATGTGGCTAGCAACAGTGGTAATCGGCAGAGGCCGTTCGAACCCCCTTTGGCAACTGGCCACCGATCTTCGGTGTTGGAGCTCCTTTCTAAAAAACAATTGGTAATATCTAACGAAATATTGGTAATCCATATATAAAATTTGAGAATAAGTTGAAAGTCTAGATTTGCTTTTCAATAAAAGAAAATTAGTAATACCTAATGAAATGTTGGTATTCCATGTATTACACTTGTGAAGGAATTTGAAGTATGGTTTGGTTACTTGTAGAGGTGAAAATAGACCAGACCCCTATCAGGTGGTCTACAGCTTGACCTATTTAGGACCTGGTTTGGCCTGACCTGTTTATTTAATAGGCCAGACTAAGGCCTATTTAAAGGCCTCATTGGATAAATAGGCCAAGCCTATTTTTTTGAAGCCTAGCCTATAAACCTACATGCTGGCCTATTTATATATAAAATAAATATAATTATTTTTATATGATTTAAAAAACACTTTTTGAATTTTTATTCTAATTTTTATATTAAAAACTTACATACAATAAGTGTAATAGGCTTAAAACATACCTTGGGCCCTTTTTTAAATGTGTACAAGAGGCCTTTTTAGAGGTCTACATTATATGTAGGCCTTTAAAAAAGCTTTAGGCCTTACCATGCCTTTTGAAGGCTTAGGCCTGAACCTAAAATAAAGCCTATATTCAGGCTTAGGTTCAAGCTCATTGTCTTTATTACAGGCTTAGGCCTATTTAATTAAAGTCTGGCCTGGCCTATTTCCATACCTAGTTACTTGGTAAATAAAAGTTGATAATCACTAATAAAATATAGAAAATGATTTAATAAAACTTGTGAATAAGATAAAAATGTAGATTTATTACTTGGTAAACTAAAATTGGTAATACTTGTTGAATATGGGGAATGCCTTAATGTAAATTAGGAATGAGTTGTAATCAAATTTAATGAAATTACTTAGACACACAACCAATGATCACAAATGCTTTGAAATATTAGTGAGGGTGGAATCAAATCAAACCTACACTTCTAGGTACCAACTTTTATTAGCCAAATGATCAAACTAAACTTTCAACCCATTTACAAGTTTTATACAGAGATTACAAACTTTCCTTTGCCGAATGCTAAATCCATACTTTCATTTACAAGGTTTATATAATAATTATTAACATTTCATTTACTAAGTAATAAATCTACACTTTTAACTCATTTACACATTTAATATAGGGAGCACCAATATTTCATTAGGTATTATCTTTTCACATAGCTTCGGGGCTAAAGGTCATTGGCCGATGGCAGCTGACAGAAGGCGCTCTAATAGGCGTGTGAGGTGATTGGGAAAAGTTTACAATAATTAATGAGTATTTTAGCCTTCTCCCTTTCTTTTATCTTTTTAGTTGAACTTTAAAGTTCGGGTTTATCTGTCATTATTGAATATTCTTACGCCTCCTTATCATTTGTCAATTTTCAAGGTCTTTTCATATCATTTTCTCTTATGCCTCGGTTGGTTTGATAGATTTAGAGGGATGAAATTGGAATTGAATATGAATTCCACCATGATTCCATGTTTGGTAGAAAGATTTGCAATTGGAAATGAATTTCATGTGGAATTCAGGTTGCCCCAATTTTACCAACACCAATTCCATCTCAAAAGTAAAGATTTGCTAATTTCACCTCACAATTCCATCATTGAATCTTGGAGCAACAACTGATGGCGACGAGCACGATGACCATGGCTAGCAGGATGCTCTCAATCTCTCGACGGCAACACCCACCGACGATGACTTCATCCTTGACTCCTTCCATGGCGATTTCGACATTTGGGTTCATCAAATAATAAGAAAAAGATTTTGAATTTTTTAATTTTAAAAGGGTATTTTAGTCTTTTTATAAAAAAATAGATTCCATTTCCATAGTATATCAAACGTACTTTTAAATTCAATTTCCATCTTCATCTCCACATATATATTTCTATTTCCATCAAAATCAATTCCAACACACCAAACATGTTGTTATGTTTCTGGGTCAATATAAATTTTAATTTTTTAATTTTGTTATTCTTAAATTTTAAACCATGGGTCTTCTTGGTAGCTCGATGGGCAAACTGCCCTGTAGGAATCACATTAAAAAACGAAGAGAAGACAGCGTAAGGACGAACATTTTGAACCTCCGTCGGCCAAATCCCTCCTCCCCAATTCTTTTAGCGGACAGTGGAAGTTTGGAGGCCAAGGTGGCTGATTCTTACACTTATTCAGGTATGATTTGAGATTGTTTAATTCTTATCTCGTGAAAAATCAGAATTCTGTTCCTTGCTCAATTCTATCAAGTGTGATTTGTGATTGTTTTTGTTTATATACTTTGTGAAGCTTTACCATGTTTATCTCAAGTTCTTTTCGATTTTCATGTTTAAATGATTCATTGCTTATATTCTAGATGTGCAGTGTAGTTTGATGAACAGTTATATTCAACTTTTCTGTTCTTTTTGGAAAATTTTCGCATAGGAACATGATGGAACAGCGGTGTTCGGCAATCTTGATGGGTTAGGATGGGGGAGAGAAGGGAACCGGAGGGGAAGATGGTTTTCTAAAATGAGTTTGTTACATCACATGATCTGGATATGAAGTCAGGAGATGCACATCCTGCTCATCTTCCTCAATGTGCCGAGGATTTGAACGCCTAGTTTTGGATATGAAGTGATTAATTTTTTTTGGGTTAATTTCGGAATGAATTCGGAGGGTTTTATTTAGGTCTCAGACGGCATTTATGACAGATTGATGATGCGTAGCCATGATAACACTTTGCGCTGCTTTTATGAAGTTCATATATCTTGGTGGGTTAGGATGGGGGAGAGAAGGGAACCGGAGGGGAAGATGGTTTTCTAAAATGAGTTTGTTTCATCACATGATCTGGATATGAAGTCAGGAGATGTAAATGCAGCTCATCTTCCTCAATGTGCCGAGGATTTGAACGCCTAGTTTTGGATATGAAGTGATTAATTTTTTATTGGTTAATTTCGGAATGAATTCAGAGGGTTTTATTTAGGTCTCAGACGGCATTTATGTCAGATTGATAATGTGTAGCCATGATAACACTTTGCGCTGCTTTTATGAAGTTCATATATATACCCAAATCAATTTCGTTTGCTGTTGTTAGAAATTGTACCACTTCAGCGCTGACATATTCTTTAAGCGGCTTCAAGTGTATGAAGAATAACAGCAACTCAAGTTCTCATAAGCATTTGCTCTCTCATCACCTAAAGAATAAAAGTTTAGATGAAGCTCGCATTGTTTTTGACAAAATCCCATACCCTGATGTTGCATTGTATACCATGATGGTGATGGGTTATGCACAAAATCATAGACTTAGTGAGGCTCTGAACTTTTTTAGTGAAATGCCCTATAGGGATGTGGTTTCATGGAATTCAATGATCAAAGGGTGTTTGGATTGTGGAGATTTCATCATGGCAAAGAAGCTTTTTGATGAAATGCCTAGGAAGAATGTTATTTCCTGGACCACCATTATGAATGGGCTTTTGCAGTTGGGAAGAGTTAAGGACGCTGAAAGGTTTTTCAATAAAATGCCTTATAGGGATGTGGCAACGTGGAATGCTATGATTCATGGGTATTGCAGCAATGGTAGAGTTGAAGACGCATTGCTCTTATTTGAGAACATGCCTTCACACAATGTAATTTCTTGGACTTCAATGATTAGCGGGCTTAACCAGAATGGAAAGAGCGATAAAGCTTTACTTCTTTATCAAAAGATGGTCAGTTTTGGCATGCATCCCACATCTACTACTTCAGTTTGTGGGTTGAGTGCTGCTGCTAAGATATCAGCTTTTCATGTAGGGCTTCAGATTCACTGTAGTATATTTAAGTTAGGTTATTGCCTTGACGAGTATGTATATGCTTCACTTGTGACATTTTATGCAAATTGCAAGCAAATGGAGGTAGCTTACAAGCTTTTTCATGATATATTGCATAAGAATGTTGTAGCATGGACCGCTCTTTTATCGGGATATGCTTTAAACAATAAGCATGAACATGCAATGAAGGTCTTCAGAGAAATGATGAAAACAACTGTCTTTCCTAACGAATTTTCTCTAACAAGTGCTTTGAATTCATGTTGTGGATTGGAGGATATTGAAAAGGGGAGGGAGATTCATACTGTTGCAACTAAACTAGGTTTGGTGACTAATACATATGTGGGTAACTCTCTTGTTGTCATGTATAGCAAATGTGGATACATCAATGATGGGATATTTGCATTTAAGATTATTAATGAGAAAAATATTGTCTCATGGAACTCGGCCATTGTTGGTTGTGCACAGCATGGGTGTGGCATGTGGGCTTTAGTAGTTTTCAAGCAAATGCTATATGAAAGAGTAGATCCAGATGAAATCACACTAACCGGTTTACTTTCAGCATGTAGTCGCTCGGGGATGTTGCAAAAAGCAAGGTGCTTCTTCAGATATTTTGACCAGAAAAGATTAACTGAAATAACAATTGAGCACTATGCATGTATGGTGGATGCACTTGGCCGGTGTGGGGAGTTGGATGAAGCAGAAGCACTAACGAGAAGCCTACCTATGAAAGCTAATTCCATGATATGGCTGGTTTTACTGAGTGCATGCAGGATGCATTCTAATTTGGATGTAGCTGAGAGAGCTGCAAAAGAAATTTTTGAACTGGAACCTGATTCTAGTGCAGCTTATGTTTTATTATCTAACCTGTATGCTTCTGCAAGCAGATGGAGTGAAGTAGCTAGGATACGGAAAATGATGAAACATAAAGGAGTTTCAAAACAACCAGGGTCTAGTTGGATATCCTTGAAAGGTTGGAGGCATGAATTTCTTTCTGGAGATAGGTCCCACCCTCTTAGTGAGAAAATTTATCAAAAGCTAGACTGGTTAGGGGTAAAGCTAAAGGAATTAGGTTATGTTCCTGATCAACAATTTGCTTTACATGATGTTGAAACTGAACAGAGGGAAGAGATGTTGTCTTATCATAGTGAAAGGCTTGCAATTGCATTTGGTTTGCTTAACACTGTGGAAGGCAGTACTATAACAGTGATGAAAAATCTCCGTATATGTGGGGATTGTCATAATGCAATAAAGGTTATAGCAAAGATTGTTGATCGTGAGATCATTGTAAGAGATTCCAGTCGATTTCATCACTTCAAGGATGGGATTTGTTCTTGTGGGGACTATTGGTAATATACAATTTTGTACCTGTAATATGTACTGCAATCCACTACCAAGGCATTCTATATAATGATGGAAAGAGCTGACATTTATGGTGTTTTCATGTTGATGTTCATGACATTAAGTCTCATGGGGTTCTTTAATCTAGGTTAGACCATATCTAGTTTAAAATGATTCAGGGAGGTTGCATTTGGCACAAATACCGCATCGTGAACCAGTACTTCTGAGGCACTGAAAGAAAAGCCCAAGATACTGAACCATTTTATGCAATGGTGGGGTGACATTTCTTTTGGAGATGTGTTGCTTGAATCTCGAGACAGGTAGTTCATATAATGGGTTAATAAACACACTCATTCAGTTTTCAGTTTGTTCAAATTAAAGCACTGAATGCATTTTTATTCCTTTCTTTGCAATACCGATTCATTTTAAGCTTGTGCTTGCTAGTTCATTCTATGCTTATAGTAATAATAGTCAAATTAAGGGCTTATATATTGTAGTGATTAAGTTTCAGATGGTTGATAGATTCAACAAAAGGACTTGAAGAAGCCCAAAAACGATTATTTGTCATGGTGCTTTTATCATCAAACAGGATGGGCTTCGGCTGCAGCGTTGTACCTGTCAAAAAGCACTGCTGCCTCAACTAAGGCATGTAACCAATCATTGCTATTTCTTTTGCTGTATCAAAAGATTCACCGGAAAAGGAGAAAAGTGGTACTATAAATATGGAAATTTTGTTTGGATTCAGATGTTTGCTTTGAATTGATAGTGACAATTTGTCAGATATAGTTTTATTCTCATTATATTGTCAGCATTTATGGCTTTGAAGAGGCTTTTTGTGCCTGGCCTCAGAAGTCCTTTGGGCTTATCAGGGATGAGCTGGGTTGGGCCTTTGTGGCTGAACGAGTTTGTTATATTTTATGGATAGATTTAGAAACTGTAAAATGAAATGTGAGGAACCAATTATTTTATTACGGGGAATGCAGCATGCTTTTCGGGTCCCCTCCATGGATTTTTCTTTTGCATTGACTAGTAAATGCTCTCCTGTCATCACCTTCATATGGCAGTTACTTTCTATTAAAGACGATCAGGAGAACTTTGGATCAGCCATTCTTTTGGCATGCATTCTTTAGCGACATTAATTGTAATCGACTATGGGGATCTTTGCTTGGAGGGTGAAACTGATTTTGCTTTTGTCTTTTTGGGATAATTTGCAGGTTGTTGGTATGGGAGTCAGAGAAACTACAAGATGATTTTCTCTTATTCTTATGGCAAGGGAATGGGTTAAGGGACCATCAATGGCGGCAAAGGGAACACTTCTCCTAATCTTCTAGAAAACCAATTGGGTAGAACAGAATCTCATGCAACTCTACGGTATCCAGTGGTTCATATGAGACAAAGGTAAAAATTTAGATTTCTGGCTCTCGCCTTTTCCTTTTAAAAAGCTTGCCAGGATTTTGCACTCAACTGATTATATACAAATTTTTTGCCAGTAAAAAAATTCACTATATATAAATTACACTGCTTCAATACTTTAACTCTTCAAGGCTGCGGGTTTAATTTTGATGCAATGTCGTCAATTCAAGTTAGATTTGCTGTGCTAGGGGTCAGGGTTCTATTTTCTCCAGCCTTGAAAGTTTCATGATAACATTAATCGTCATTTTCCATTATATATTGTGCTATATCAATATAGATTTGGTGTACATTCTCCATCAATGTCATTGGGGTCTTTGGAAAAGCTTTTAAACACCTGAAAAGCACGTTCAACAGTATTTTTCCGCAAAACGAGACAATCTCCTCCACATATTTACTTCGTAAATGGTAAAAGTACTTTTCCACCGCTTTTCCAAATAAGCCCATTATATATCTGAAATTGCCAAATGTTCGAGAATTCCTCAATTCGACCCTTTTCCTTGGTCTTGTTACGGAATATCTTGTTTTGAAAAAGGCCAAATCTTTGTGAATTGCAAAAACTCATTCATGCACTTTTAGGAAACAAATGAAACGTCTAGAATCATGATTTAGAAGATAAGGAATTCGTTAAAACTGGGTTTCTTGAAACACCAACAAGAAGATAGTTTGCACAAAACCTTTCTTGTGCAACTTTCATACTTCTTCTGTGAGCGTCCCCATTGATCTTCGTATTACTTGGTAGGATGGACGAAATTGAAACGCTGGGCATTTTATCTATAGGTTAATATACTATAAAGTCTTCACTATGTTCTCTCTTTCTTTTTGGTTTAAGTGTGGCTTTAATTGATTCATGAGTTTGAATCCTCTAGTATTAAATATTACTTTAGTTAGTTAAATGTCTTTGTTTATTTCAGTCTTACGGCATGAAACCAAGTTAAAGCTCGTTTATATGATCTTCTCTTCTTTTCCTCTGTATTTTCAGGTTCATTACGCGCAAGTGCAATTGGACATGCAAGGAGGAAATAAAGATGCACATGCTTGCTGTTTCATATAATGTAACTTAATTGGCAAGTCAATATTCATAGCCTTCTTTTATATTTTGTACAGTTTATTGTGAGTCATTAGCTACAAGCAGATGGAAAGTTTTGTAATGTGAAATGTCATTAACTAGTGATGTGATCCTAAATGACAACTATTAAATAGGAGTTGGAAATATGTTGCGATGGTGTATTTACTATATGCCTAAGTTGGAATAACCTCCTTTGTAACATAATAAACAAGATAATGATGTGCTTTTTTTTTTTTACATATAAAACGAGTATTGACAATTTTAAATATTTTTTGTTTGTTTTTACAGTCTAATTTAAAATAGTTTTGTTATCTGATTTTCTAATTATCCAATTGATATCAACAAGTTGGCAACCAGTGAATACAGGTTGATTGCAATGACAGCATGCTATTTCATATTGCTCCGTTTGGCAAAGCTTTTCAGAGTCTAAGAGCACGTTCAACAATATTTTTCCGCAAAATGAGATAATTTTCTGAACATATTTGCATCAGCTTACGTAAAAGTACTTCTCTACCGCTTTTTCAAACGAGCTCTGATAAACCATTTTATATTAACTTATGTAACTTAAATCTAGAATATATTACAACTTTTTGACTAAAACTAAATCAGGAAATGCAAGAACCTCACATTTGATTGTAAACATTATTACTTATCATCAGGACTTGCACTATAACTTATTATTTATTTACGGTTAAAAGTCTAGTATATATTTTCTGATGAGCTTAACAAGTGAGTAAATAAAATGTTATTTTCTAATATATTTTCCGTGATGCAATTTGGTTTGGCATTATTGAGCAAAACTTTAATTTGTTGGATTAAAGTGCTATTTCTTTACAAAACTTTAATTTTTTATTGATGTAATGAATAAAAAAAGCATAAAGAAAAGCATAATGGGAATTAATTCTTGAAATTAAGAATTAAAATGTTTTATAGAAAACATTTCATGTTAACTAATTTAACTAATATTATTAATTTAATTAAATTAGATAAATATATATTTTGTTTATGATGGATAGCATTTATTAAATTTAAAATACTTGATAGTTGACATGTTCTAAATTTCTCACTGGGATGGATGTCATGTCATGGACACCGGATTACTTTAAAAGGACGGAACAGAAGAGGTCAATCTTCGACTCCTGTGAGTGGCTAAGGTGTGTCTCGACGTTGGGGAGGAGAGAGGAAATCGCCGTCGATCTTGCACCGTGGAAGGTTGCTTTGGCCGACGCGGTGTAGTCAATCGAACTGTTTAGGAATTTCTTTTTGCTGATGCTTTCTAAGATTTGCTTTTGCTTCTTTAATGGTTGTTCTGGCTTTGCCTCTTCCAAGATTTTCGGTTTTAGAGTTTGATGAATGGGTTGTCGCTGTCAAACGTAAACCACTGATACGTGGGATGATTCTCCTAGGGTTGAGTGCGTTTCCCAGTTCTTATGTTTTTTAAACGTATTATTATTAACTTTGACAATTCTGCTCAATTCTGTTGATTCTCTGTTGTGTCAACTGCTGTAGCCTGAAACGCACAAAGCTTGTCACAAAGATGAAAGGGTTCGTAGAAATATGTAGTCAACATGGTAAATGAAGTATTAGTCCACTGCACCATGAAGTATGAAATTTGAATCATAATAAGCAAGTTTTTAACAATCAACTTAATGCTTGTGTGTAACATCCCAAAATTTTGGCCAGATTTTTTGACATAGAATTGAGTTATTGGGAAGCTATTGAGAAAGTAAAGGGGCCTTATGAATAAATTATTGGGTCAAATTATATTTGTTGAGAATTTATTCCTACTTTTTAGGAAAGTTTAAGGAAAATAGGGAAGATATAGACATTGCCCATATATTTATTGGAAGGATGATTTTACAAGTAGGGATCAAATTTTGGGAGAAAGTTATTTATTGGATCAAAGGAATTATTATTGCATTTCAAAAAAAAGAAAGAAAGAAAAGAAAATAGAAGGGACTAGAATGCAAAAAGAGAAGTGTGGGAGGGCAAAATTATAATTTTCCCCACCCACACATGCCACTTGGTCTCTGAGCAAATTGTGTGGCCATAACTTTAGCACAACTTGGACATAGGAGATATCCAGTAAGACTGAGAAAAGCTATTACAAGATCTAGTTTAAAGTTGTTAGTGTGTTGAGCTCATGTGAAAGAAAAATTGAATATAAAATGACCATAGGATCAGATTAATGAGCTCTTTCTAATTTGGCATGTTCTTCCTCTTATGACGTGGCAGGTTAGTCCCTGCATTGTTTTGCTTCAGCTTCCAATTCCTCTGTTTCTCTCACTCTGTGAAGCCTGCCTGTGTTAAATATTTAGATGTGGTTGATCTTCCAAGGCATATTTGTTGAATCCTTTTTAATGCTAACTTTTACTTTTACCCAGATATAAGAACGGTGTATGGGCTTCCACGAACTCAATATATATATTAATCGGGCAAAATAGTTTACCTTCTTGTTGGGTGTTCAACAATGGAAGTTTTGGTTCCAAAGCTTCCATCCTTCAAACTTTCAAGCCCCATTTGCTGCTGCTCTGTCAATACCCGAGGATTATCATTTATTGGATTCAGATATCGTAGCTTGTCCTCTTCTGTTGTTGCATCCTTGGTCAATGAAGAAGTAGCCAAACCTGCTCTTGGCTCTTCTCTGGGTTACTCAACCAGACCTGATTTCCCCATCCTCCACCAGGTATGTAATTTTTTATGATCAAGTTTTGTTTTTTTTCAAGTACAGTCTGTATCTGGTACAGGCCAGTACGAGAGAGAGAGAGAGAGAGAGGAAAAAGAGAAGAGAGATATCTCAGTGTATTATTTGACAACCCCCAGGAGTTACATGTGGAAGTATTTATATCCTTCCACAAAAGGTTTGCATAACAGAAGGTGGTTACATTTTCATAACAGAACAGAGTTTCCTAACAGAATAGAAGTAGTTATTCCGAATATTAACCTACTGCCACATATCGGTATCTGATGATACAATGTTTGATTATCAATATGATGATATTAGTTCATCTCATTACTCTCCCTCTCCCTCCCTCCCTCCCTCCCTCTAATAAGTCACATTAAACAAAGTTACATGCCTGAATGATAAAATTCATTATCAACATATAATTGCATTAGCCTAGCTTCATGTGGCCTGTAAAATTGCGGTGCAAGTCCCTTTTCTTTTTATGGGTTGGCTACGGATTTTTATTATATTTTATATTACATTATTATTTTTTTGCCTTAATTACTATTTTCCATGTTCGCGGTATATTATGGTTTTGACTGCTTATGTTTCTTTTTCATGGACAACAACATTGAGTGTTGTTCTTGTACATCTTATGTAGTTCTAATACTTTAACTTGATATATAGGAAGTGAATGGCTCAAAACTCGTTTACTTGGATAATGCGGCAACTTCTCAAAAGCCCACTAATGTCTTGAAGACCTTGCAAAATTATTACGAAGCTTATAATTCAAATGTTCACCGTGGCATTCATTTCTTAAGGTGCTTTTCCTTAGAAACAGATACATGTACAGTGTACTTTCTAAGGCAACATTTTAATTCAGTTTCTTTCTTCCTGCTGACAAGAATTTACCATGGAAAAATTGATTTGTAGTATCCTTCAAAATCTCCCTTTTTTAATCATTATTATCTTATGATCACTTACTTCATGATGCATTATCATTTTTCGTGGATATAGTGCAAAGGCCACAGATGAGTATGAATTGGCTAGAAAGAAGGTTGCAGCATTTGTCAATGCTTCAGAGTCAAGAGAGATTATTTTTACTAGAAATGCTACTGAAGCTATCAATCTAGTATCATATTCTTGGGGCTTGTCAAATCTAAAACAAGAAGATGAGGTACGTCATGCTTGACAGCTATTTTGAAAATCTACTCATTTCTTTGTTCAATTATAACTTGTGTAAATACATTTATCTGTGTAAAGATGGGGAAAAGAAATATTCTGAAATTCCCATTTTCATTGATGTACCCTAATAGGGTATTTATACATTTAGAGAGATAAACATAATCACAATCATATCCCTAATATCTCGCACTAATCATATCCCTAATATCTCGCACTAATCATATCCCTAATATCTCTCACTAATTATATCCCTAATATATCTCACTAATCATCCCTAATATATCTCAACAATCTGATTTCCATGTTTCATGGGGAGTGAATCATAATCTACTTTCTTTTATTTGTAATGTATTCTTGATCTTAAATCATGTATGCTATTCTCACAGATCATACTGACAGTTGCTGAACATCACAGTGCCATTGTGCCTTGGCAAATCGTAGCTCAAAGAGTTGGGGCTATTCTGAAATTTGTTGATCTAAGCCAAGATGAAACTCCTGATATTGATAAGTTAAAAGAAATGATCTCAAGGAAGACAAAACTAATAGTTGTCCATCATGTTTCAAATGTGCTTGGTAGGTTTTTCATTTTGATTCTCCGCCATGTTGATCTTCTTTTTATATGTATAAACATGTATCTTCTGCATGCCACAATGGTAAATTTTGAAGTTTGTTCACTTTTTCTTTGATGTTTATTAACCCCCCCCCCGGTTTAATTAAATCACTTAATATCCCCCTCAAAAAGTATCTGGGTTTAAAGCCCGCTTTGTCTTGTGTTTTTGTACTTTATCTAATAAATTTTCCTGCTACGCTGGAGCGTTGAATATAGTACTGTCTGCAAGCTGAATTTATGCTGAAAGTCTTATTATTTGATATGCATAAAGTTTCTTTTCATCCCTTTTTATTGACTATTTTGACGCCAGTGAATTCTGATATCCGCATTAATTTTAATTTGCACAGAATACTGCCTGTTGCTCATTTTTGAAAAGATGGTCGATGCAGATGATATTTATTAGTTTGTTATCTTCTTTTCTGTAGCTTCTGTCCTTCCAATTGAAGAAATTGCACATTGGGCACATGATGTTGGAGCCAAAGTGCTCGTAGATGCCTGTCAAAGTGTTCCACACATGGTGGTTGATGTTCAGAGCCTTAATGTTGATTTTCTTGTTGCTTCTTCACACAAGGTATGATTGCTAAATATATAAACATTAAAAGAACATTAGGATGAGTGTAATAATTGGAGGATCAAACATATTTCAGATGTGTGGGCCAACAGGCATTGGATTCTTGTATGGTAAGAGTGATATCTTGTCTACCATGCCACCATTTTTGGGTAAGTCACTATAACTTCCATACATCTGTGTCAGAAATGAATAAATAGTAAGAAAATAAATTGTTTGTTTTAGACACCAGGTCAGTGGGACTTTTCTTTTTGAAGGTAATTTTTTTAATGTTGATTTATTTAGGTGGTGGAGAAATGATTTCTGATGTATATCTTGATCATTCTACTTATGCTGATCCTCCATCCAGGTTTGTGAACTCTTTCTTCCATTGATACAGTTTAACTTATGCTAGTGCATAAAGCATGGATGGTAAGAGAATTGGCAGCTACGCTTTTTTGCTTTACACTATTGTATGCTTAGCAAATCAGTTGCTTTGCTTCTGGCAAAAATGTTTTGAAATCCATCACATATAATTTGAAAGTGATCAATCAAACATTTGATTATTGTCAGTAAATATATATCAGTCTACAGAAAGCCCTTTATTAATATCCCAGCACATTCCTTGTTGAGTATTTTCTTCAAAGTCAATCATTCTTTCACTAGATAGGCTGGCCAGTTCAACCACCACTTAAACTGGACCCGATTGAAGTTTCCTTTTTTTTTTTTTTTTTGGGTTTGGATAACGATTCTTTTGTATAAAAACTGGTTAGCAGTTGTTTGAATTATGATTTGGCTGATGGTAAAGTTCCCACTTCTCCCCATTACTTTTCGAAAACCTGCCAGTCTTAACTTCAAATGGGTGAGAGTTCAGTTATGAAATCCTAAACTGTGCATGAGAGATCATGTCACTTTTTGTTACACTTATTACAGCCACAACACTCTTGGCCAAATAAACTTTTTAACTTTTGGAATTTTTTATTCTTAAAAGGTTTTTGTTTTTGAATCTGGTTCAACAGTCCAACCAGCTCTGAACTTTGAACTGCATTATTGTTTGGTTTAATGACTGCTCTGATTTTAATGTTATTGCTCATGCCCAATGGTTTCCCCCTTTTCTGTTTTGATGATTCTTCTTTTATAATGGTCTGTATCTCATGAGTTTAGCCTTTCTGGCTGTTAGATTTGAGGCTGGAACACCAGCAATTGGCGAAGCCATTGGGTTAGGAGCAGCAATTGATTACCTATCTGGGATTGGTATGCAAAAAATTCATGATTATGAGGTTAGTCAATGTCCAATCTGATATGTAATGCAATTTTGTGATATAGAAGAAATAGGAAGTGAACATGAGTGTTTTTCCCCTTTTAAATAAGATGTGAGTGTATGCATGAACGTGTGTTTAATGGTAGATCTTCTTGTCATTGCATGAATGTCAATTAGATGAAATCTTAGTTATTAATGCAAAATGTAGATTTATTTTTTAATATTTCAGTTCATTTGTTTTTGCAGAAGATGCTTGTAGGTTTGAAATTATGTTTATTTTAAATAAAATGGAAACATAACTTTTAGTCCCTAAAGTTTCACCCAATCTGCAATGTATTAATCCAGTCCTTGTGCTTTCTAAATGTCAAACAAATGGTCCTCATGCTTTGAATATGTCAATCAAATAGCTTTCAAAACATCAGATAATTCTGATCAATCAGCATGAGTACGGGAGTATTGATGAAGGAACTCTGCATTTTGGATTAAACTTCATTTGACGTCTACAATCGCATGAGGACTGTCTATTTGACATTTTGAAATTATAGGGACCAAATCAGTTCCAATTAAAAAAGGACCACATTGCAGATTGGGAAAAACTTTGAAGATAAAAAAAATCCCCATTTTTTCCTAAAAAGAAATAAGAAAAATTGCTTAATGTATTAATCATGGAGAAATTTGCCTTAAACTCTGATTACAACTTCAATAAAAATATAGCTAAAACGCACTAGATGGCATTTTTTTATTTGCACATCAATAAATTTTTTTTATAGCCTTTGCTTTTGTGAGTGAAATCTTGTTTATAGTCTTTGGTTACATAGATGGAGCTTGGTAGATATCTGTATGAAAGCCTGCTTTCTGTGCCAAATATTCGCATCTATGGACCAGCACCTTCTGATAAATGCCAAAGATCTGCCCTTTGCTCTTTCAATGTAGAGAACATACATCCTACTGATCTTGCTACATTTTTGGATCAACAGGTGAACGATTGATTACTAACTCCATGATTTATACATGCTTATTTATATGACAGGTTTAGTTTATGATTGAGTGAGAATTCCTACTTTGTCCTCCTTAGGTCATTTATTTCAATTTAGACTCAACTGTTAGAATACTTCTTGAATTTCCCATCTTTCCTATGCACATGAAAATAAATAAAAGGACACCAAACTTAGAATATTGACTTGGAGTGATCAATTTTTGGTGAGTCAATGGATAGGGAATGCCAAAAGCATTTTAATATTGTAGGACTAAATTGAAAGAGAAGAGTTGCGAAAAGTGTAATTCAACGTTCATTTATTTGTCAAGGGAAGGAACAAAATGCAACTCTGTATTTAATCATCATGATCAGAATGTGGTGGATAAAATTGGGTTATCTTTCAAATAAGATATGGAAAATATTGTCTTTCTTTAACTGACATATATTTCAATCCAGCATGGAGTGGCTATTCGATCAGGTCACCATTGTGCCCAACCTCTCCATCGTTATCTTGGAGCCAATGCCAGTGCACGTGCTAGTCTATACTTCTACAACACGAAGGAAGATATTGACAGCTTTATTGATGCCCTCAAAGACACAGTCAGCTTCTTCAATTCCTTCAAGTAGACTTTCTGGTCTTATCAAAATATATTTGTCAGTCTTTTTTTTATAAAGGTATCCTAATTATTTGCCTTCATCAATTTTAAAGGTAAACGGTGCGCCATCACTTGTACCTTGGATGGGAATCAAATGTATGGTGTAATCAGGTAACCAACAGAGCTTTTGTCTGAGCGCTGTGCTTGGCAAGTACTCTGGTTATAGGATAAATATCAAGGGCCTTGGATGGCTGTGATTGGATTTGGACCACAGCTAGGGCTAGCACCTCCAAGATTGTGATTTTTTTGGCTCACCAAATAGAGTAGGGTGGAAAAAAAAACGTAATTGAGTCGATTTGATATCCATCTTGTTTATTAATGTTTAATGGTTACATTTTGACGAACTAGCGTTCACAAATTTATAGTAATATCTTGTAGTAATGTTCACAAATTTGATATCCATTATTAATGTCTTGTAGTAATAAACATAGCGTTCACAAATTTATAGTCCTTTCTGAAATTTGAGTTTGAAGGCTGTGGGGCCTACATTTATACTCTTGATTCTGATTTGGATGTAAACAAGCAATCTTTTGTTTATTACGTTTTGTTATTAGATTGTTTCATGTGAAGCTTGTCGCCTTCTCAAGTTCTCGTGTGGTTACTTTTTAAACCAGGTATTGCTTTCTCTCTGCTTTTCCTTTCTCTTGGATTTTAATTGATTGATTGCCTATCATGTCCAAAATCTGGTGATGACGATCCTTTTGATTACTGAAAAAGTGAAACGGTTGTTTGAGACCCTGTAAGCCATAATTTGCAAGTCACGTTAATTATTGTCCATTTTTTCTATCAATTTCATAGCAATGATATGTGTATGGTGCTAGATCACTATAGGCTATGTTTTCTTTTCTTCCTTCGGTTAGTGTTGCAACTTTTAACACCAAAGCAGTGGATTTGATCATCAGTGGACACTTGAATCCATCCGAATTCACTCTCTTTTACCCTTCAAACAAGTCACAAAACTCATTCTTTACAACAAAAACAACTAGAAGCTTTATTATACTAAGTGAGTCCATTCTATTGTATAATAATCAACTTTTTTTAGATGAATTGTTAATTAAAAATTTTTTCTTAATAACTCTATTGAATATTTTATTCAATCTTCTTTTACCCTTTTTTATATAATTCTATAACGTCTTATCTAGCTTTCTTATTGATGCCTCTCCTTTCCTACTATATTCTCTTAAATAAATGTGATGTAAATTGTAATCTCTTTTTCATCTATATTTATTACAAATGTTATCCTTTCTTTTATGATCATATGATTCATACATATATCAGTATTCCAATCTCAACTATTCTTATTTCATGCTCTTATTTTTCCTTTAAAGCTTAATATTCACTTGTATATGTTGACAAAAAAAGACATTCAGTGGCATATAATATTTATGCTATCATATTATATGATAGCAATTCGACAGAGTTCATCCCTAAATCTTATCAATTCAACAGTAATTCATAGCTCGATATTAGTATTAGCCATAACTTTTGCAAAATAACCATCATTACCCATAATTAACACAAGGGAAGAAAAAATTGGGATGTTGCAGCAAAAAATCTCCAAAATTAGTTCTGTTTCACATTACTCGTGTCTTTTACTAACTTGTTCTAACTGAACTTGTACCAAAAAAAACAAAAGCTCAACTTGTGCGTTAGTACAAGAAAAACCATCCCAAACCTTTTGAAACCGTCAAAATCCTCAATTCCTCACTTAGAATTTTGTCTGAAGTCATTTAAAAATCACAACAAACCTCTAGTCGATCCATTAAAATGTCAAAACAATAGTAAATAAGTCATTTAAACTCATTTTAATTGGTCAAATCTTTATATGGATCCGTTTGGGAAACCAGTGGAAAAGTATTTTTACCAGTTACGAGGTAAATGTATGAATGAGATTATCTTGTTTTACAAAAAAACACTGTTAAACGTGTGTTTGGGATGTTTAGAAGTTTTCCCAAACACCCCTTGTATTTCAAAACCCACCATGAACCTAAAAGAAGAATGGAGATTAAGGTTGTGCAAACATGGAAGAATGCCTAACTTAGCAAAACCCCATTGTGCAGCTTCTTTACCTCTCATTCTAATTTTAAGCTGTAAAATGCTCTTATTTATTACTACATCCAATTTTTAACATAAAAATCAGTTAATGTTTAAGGGAGATTAAAAAGTTAAATAAAATATTTAACTATAAAATATATTCTGAAATACTTATGTATATTTTTAAATTATATATTAGTTTATATTTCACGCAAATTAATTTAGAGAAAAATGGTAAATATATAAATTTAATATCTTGTTTAATCTCTTAAAAAAAGTCAATTGATTTTTATATTAAGGATCGGAAGTAATATTAGAATTATGTGTTAGATGTTGTTAACGACAATAATTGAGCCAAAATGTCACCTAGATGAGTGAAAAGTTGTTTTATAAAGTTATGAGAATAAAACAAAATTTTTTGTGATGTTAAAGGATTAGAAATGTACTTGTCAATCATAGTCTAAAACCACATCTCCTAAATATAAATATAAGTTATTTACTTTCATTTTAAATACAATATTAATCCATTTTATCTCCCAAAATTATAATTATTTTACCAAAGTATTCCAATTAATTGCACATGTCAAGATGATTTTTATCAATGATAGTTCTAATGCATATGATTAAACGTATTTACATGTCAAGGGGGGCTCTAAAGTGGGGGAATGCCTTCAAAGGAACTCACAAATTATATATACATACAATAGGATCCTCATATCGGCAGAAGACTTTAAATTCTGAGCCCCATGTAAGGTATGGGATAAGTTGAAGACGTTAAACATATACAAATAAATAGTATTTTATTTGAATTCTACCTTAAACTATACCATAAAGATCAAATATCTTTTCGGATTCCATACCAAAATTCAATCGAAGATTAATTTATCCGATAAAAATAAAGCCAAATAGATCAAATAGTCAAAAATACAAACTGATGAATTAGTGAATTATGATTCATATGCTTATAGATGAAGCAAACAATGAAGAAATTTTGAGGAGTGTATAAAATATAAATATTCTCATCACCTATAAACAAAGGGAATAGAGAATGTAATAATAGGTCAACGAAAAATCACATGCCTATCTTTACATGATTGCCTAAAATAGGGATCTCCTGAAACAATGCACTAATACTTAATTTGAATCATAATCATTCTGAAAGCCATAACTAAACCAGGGATCTATATATTTCTTTTTTGGCAAAAATTCACTTTTAATTCTTTAATTTCATACAAATTTTTATTTTGATCCCTTAATTTATAAATCGTCTATCAAAGCCTTTAACTCCACTATTGTTTACAAAAGGTATTGACATTGAAATTCTAAATATTGACAAAACATTTTTAAATGTTGGCATGCTAAGTATAATTTTCAAAGGACTAAACCCACTTTAGTCCCTCATGTTTTTTGTTTTATGTTTTATGTCCCTATACTGCATGTGGTATAAACATAAGTCCTTATAATTTCAAAAGAATTTGAATACGAGTTTACATGTGTCAACTTTGTTGATGTGGTGTAGCACCGTTAAATAAGCTAATTTGAATTGTTGACTATGATTGATGCTACTTATACGTAAATATCAAAATAAAAACTCGTTAAAAGTATAACGGTACGATTTTAACCCTTTTTTAAAATAACAATGATTGCTACAAAAAAATAATAATCTTTTGTGACTAACAGTGTTAGACTTAAATAACTAAAAATATTTTTAAAAAAAAAATCAAGAGGCCAAACTAAAAGCTTATATGAAGTTAGAAAACCAAAACCAAATGTGCACTTTTAAGTGTATTTTTGTATAAATTTTAAAATATTCTTTTTTGAAAAGTCTGAATGTTTGTAAAAATTATATAACTTCAAAAAAATGAATAAAATCTATGTCTAATTTATTTTTTATGGTAAAAAAAAAGAAACAAAAAGATGTCAATCAAATATACATATTACAAATTAGCATATAATCAGAAATAGGACAAATAAGTAATTCTAACAGCTCGAAAAAAGAACGAAGGCCAAACTATCCTGCCATTGCCAGACAAGTTTGGGAGTCCTGTTGAAGCCTGAAGGATGCAAGAGTGATGAACAGCTTTCATATTTATTTTATTCCATTTAATTGCCTTTAACTTGCACAAAACTGGTTCGTGTGTGTGTGTGTGTGTGTGTGAGAGAGAGTGAGAGAGAGAGAGAGCGAGAGAGAGAGAGAGAGAGAGAGAGGAGAACATGTGAGAGCAGCCAAGGTGGTAAGACTTTGTGTTCATATTATATATATATATATATATATAACATGACAACACATGGATTCCATATCTTCTTCACACATGCTGATATAATATGAATACAAACACATATACACACATACACACGTAGAAATGGATAAGCCAATAATTCTTAGCTTCGGTTTTTGCTAAATCATAATATTAAAACCATATATCTTATGCTTCATTCCTGGGAAATTGCAATGTTATCCAGTTTTGTTAAGTACATTATAGTAACAAACTCTTTCCTTTTTCTCTGGTTTTAAAATTTTGTCATTAAATTCTAAAGTAAGCTTTAAATATTGGGAAAATTCTACATAAAGTAAGCTTTAAATAAAATACATCTATAAAATTAAAAATATACACTTACTTGTTTCTGATTTAACAACGAAGTTATTAAATTATAAACTAAATTTTATTGGTTCAACCGTTAGTCTCTCGTTTAAGCACAAAACCTCAATCCATTTGCCACCCAAATTTATAATTTTTTTCATAAACTCTCCCTAGCTATTGATCACACACATTAAAGGATCTTTTCAATAAACGAATAGTTTCCAATGTAAATTATTAAAAGTGATACCACCCCTTGTGAATATTAAGAAAATTAGTCATTTATAATAAGAATGTGTTAATTTTCATAAATAGCCTTATTTAATCATGCGTATTTGAACTACTCAAATACTTTGATGAAAACATCTTTATTATATGTGATCAATATGGATACTTTATAAAAAGAATTACAAACTCAGAAGATAAAGTGAACTGATATATTGTATTTATGACTAATCTAACTCCTACATTTAGGACAACACATTTACCAACATACAACTTTCTTACAAATAACAACACATCTTATGAGGAATTGGTATAATTAATTTTGGTGATCAAGTTTCCAAAGGTGCAAAGAAATTGGATCATTAAACATGTGATTCTTGTTATATTCTACGTTTGACCTAATCCACATATCTTTTGATTTGCTACCTAAGTCAACATCAAAATGCATGAACCTCTCAAGCTACTATAACGATATAAGCACTTTCCCTTTTAATCTTATGATCGATTTTGGCTTTTAGTTTAAGTCATATATATACTTTGAGTATATAAATTCTCTTTCGTCATGACGGCGCACGTAATCTTTGTTTTTTGTTTCATTTTGTCAAACTTTTTTTTTTCCTTTGATGCTTTTATACTACACACTGTTACATATATAGATGCGTTCCGTAATTAAGAAATTTTTCTAAAGTTTTGAGTGTTTTGACAATCAATTAATTTGACTTTTGGGAAGGTGGCAATGATTTTTTGAAAGTTGGTATGTAGTTTATTTTGTTGCTAAACGTTTTTATTATCCTACTGAAGATAGTCATACTTTGTCGGGCATTGTAGATATATCTCCCAAAGGAGTTGTGGGGATTTGAACATTGGTTCATTAAGTTGTGAGAGACTAGTTTCTTTCGCACTACACCTAACCCTCATTGATCTATGTTGTTGAAATATAATATTTAAGTGTTTTGATATATTATCTTATTCTAAATGATTTCACAGAGTTTTAAGTAATTATATGAAAGGAGTTATTTTAAATACTTTTTATGAGAGGAGTTTTTAAGTCGGTTTGGTGTTAAAATATACGTTCGGTGTTAAAATATACGTTTGGTTCTTTAAGTTTACATTAAATTTCAGTTCAGTCCTTTTAAGTTTAAACTGTACAACTCTTTTGAGACCGTTAGTTTCATTTAACGAAATATGCTTATTCGGTAAATTGAAATGATGTTTCTACAAGGAAATGCTAACAAAATATGTTTAACATTTAATTCTTTTAATATAATAAATTTTATATTTTAAAATATAACCATTATTATTTATCTGTATTTAATTGTAAAATTACAGTTTCTATTTACCTTCAACTTAAATTAAATGGTGTACAGAAAGTCAAAAGAATACAAGTTTAATATAAAAAGTAAGTATATAGATTCAAATAAAATAATCAAACAAATGCCAAGTTACCAACCAATATGAAAAATATGTTATAATACAGTCTCTACCATTGGATTAGGTCGTATTTATTTATTTATTTTATGAAATTATTTAGTGGTTATTTTTTTTAAAAAAATATGCTAATTTGAAAGAAGACGGAGAGATTTCAGGCTTTCTCAAGTAAGCCACTTCCCTTAACCCATTCCCACACCGCTAATTGATCACATGCACCTGAAACATGCACGTGCGCCAAATCCAAAGAGCGGAGACTTAAGTGGCCGTTAATGTAATCAAATCCGGACCGGATCGGAAACCGGCGAACCGGCCTCTGGTCCGGTCCGGTTTGTTAAAAAACCCCGGGTTGGGGGTCAACCCGGCCGATCCGGTTGCCTTTTCTTTCTTTTTTTTTAAAAAAATTATTTTATAAAAAATTTAAATACTTAATTTAAAAAATTTAAAAGGTAAAAACATTAAAAAAAATAGAACCACTTCCCTGCATATGCTTACTGTCACGTTTGTATCTAGTTATCTACTCATCTTTTTAATTATTTTTTAGAAAAAGGATGAATTTTTCAAATTTGAAAGTTAAAAAATAAAAAGAGAAGCTTTTACCATATTTATATGTTGATATTTTCTTATGATAAATATTTTAAAACTATAAATAATGTTAAATAATAGATAACATACAAGTATATGATTGGTTTAGTAATTATTAATTTGTTAATAATGTAATTTACCACTTAATTTTTTATAATTTTTAATTTTGGATATTTTGATTGTGCCAATGTATGTTAAGATTTATTTTTTTAATTTTTTTATTCCTCACCGGTCTGACCCCCGGTTTGACTCCGGTCTGACCCACTGACCCTTAACCCGCTGCCTTATCCGGTTCAGTCACCGGTCTCATTTTGATAACCTTGGTTATTATTCCAAAACCACGCACCGCACCGCACTTCAACCACACAGTTATATACACATGTTTATAACAGAAACTAAATTTAATTTATCAAATGTATACATTACATAGACACTGGATTGGATTAGGCTAAGCATTAACCCGTAGTTTGATCTAAAAAAAGATTGAGTTTGAATTTTATACCCTAAGATCGGGTTGGATTTGAACTACTGGGTTATTGGATTAATATATGTTGTCGAGTTTGTTATGTTTTTTTATTTTAAAAAATCTGATTTTGTGTACATCTGCTTTTACTAAAAATAGTGAACAATTTCGATATCATCATTGTACACACAAAAAAAACTTAATAACCCTATAATAACTAACAAGGAATGAAAAAGAAATAAGAAATAAATTTATAAAGCTTATCAAAGACATATATCATTTGAAGAGTATATACTATAAAATTCTTGAACACCGTAAAATCTTTTTGCTTACCTCCTTATAGACTTGCATTAAAAATATGAGTTCTC
>JANTPZ010003457.1:0-20131 GCA_025593235.1 Vachellia pachyceras
TAACCTTAGATTTCTTAGCAATTGTCCTCAGATGTTTCAAGGACGTACGTGTATAGAATGCTGTACCCTATGATACCATTTCCACTGAACCATTTTCACTTGAAACCTTGTAGCATTATTGTTCATGGAAGCCAAATGCATGGGACCAGACACAACTAAGGAAGCCATGAAGAAGGAGTCACACAAGGTGACAAAGCTAAAGATGCTGCAGACATGGCTGCCATTTTTGTGCAGAGCCAGCAACGGCACGGACGCTCCGGTGTTGAGCCTAAGCGAGAGGTCGGAGTTGGAGAAAGCATTAGAGGAAAGCATTGAAGAGCTTGAAGACGAGCAAGATCAAGAGCAGGTTCTATTCCTGTGGCTCCACCATTTCACACATTCTTCTTCTTCCGATTGGCCCAACCTCCATGGCTGCTACTCTCGGTGGTGCTCTGCATCTCGCAGGCAGTTAACGATTCTCCAGTAGAAGAAGGAGAAGGAGGAGTTGGAAGGGATTATAATAATGCGCTTTCGGTGCCATGAATGAATGATATGGAAGCTTTTGCTATTAATTAGTGATATGGCTGTTTGATAGAGATGGTGTATAGCAGCAACAGTTCATGTTTTAATCAAATCCATCTCAAATGTTTGATGACATAATTTATTCATATGACATTATTGCTATTAGTTTTAAGTTAAATTGTACATAATTTATTAGCTATGTGCAGTTTTTCTTTTCTTTCTTG
This sequence comes from Vachellia pachyceras, assembly GCA_025593235.1. Classification (NCBI taxonomy): domain Eukaryota; kingdom Viridiplantae; phylum Streptophyta; class Magnoliopsida; order Fabales; family Fabaceae; genus Vachellia; species Vachellia pachyceras. The sequence goes on from JANTPZ010003457.1 coordinate 726, forward strand.
TTTTTTTATGTTTAAATTTTGTTATGAAATGTAGAGAGTTTTTAAATATTTTATTTGTCCAAATAATTCAACCTATTATAGTTCATGGTAAATCCACGGGTGATGCTAGTGCTTTAAAATTCATGTGTGATGCAATCAAATCATTGTGTTTAAAATTGCATTAATAATGATCGTAGGTTGGGTCTGTAAAAAAGATTAATATATATTGTTGTTATATAATGAATTAAGATTTAAATTTACTATTTAGATAAAGTGAAAACAAAATAAATATACTCTCCATTTAGTGTGCTTGTTTGAGAATTTCGTTCCCCTAACTGTGCACGTAAGTTGAAACAAAATCATCTTAAAATCCGTAAAAACCATCTTAAAATTCATAAAAACCATCTAAAAATCAATAAACTCCTTTCTCCTAACGGAGTTTTCAAACATACACTGGCTTGTTTGGTTAGCCCGTTTGGGTAACCAAAAGTCATTCTCGCACTTACCGAGACAAAACTCCTCTAACATATTTACCTCGGAATCTGTGTCCGTTCTCCCAACGAAAAATTAAAAATAAAAAATAAATTGGGATTTCTCAATTGAGGCTTCCCCTTAACCATTGAATTATGATTTAATAGTATCAAGAGGAGAATTACAATTTTTTTTGAAATAATGATGATTAAAGCTTTTGTTAATTTTTTTTTAAGAAATTGTAACTTTTCTTTCAAGTTTCAATATCATTGATCACAAGTTAATGATTAAAATTGTTTAATGGAAACTCAGTTGACATAAGAGAGAGAGAGAGAGAGAGATTTTGTATTGTTTTTCATTTTCTTCATCTTATTTCCGTTTAATTTCATGATTTTAACTATTCGGATCAAAATTTCAACAAAAAAATTGAGAAATATTCTCCCTCGTCCATCAAGGAAACAAGGGAAAGAAAAAAAGAAGTTTGATGTGATTGGACTTTTAGTTTCGCACATGTTCCGGAATATTCACTTTAGATATTATTTTTATTCGAATTTGCAGAATATTCTTACGCGTGAATGATTATTTTGATTGTATTTATTCCTTTGATTATAATATTTATTTTTTTTGCTTTGTGAAGAACATTCTTATTCGTGTAAACTGTGTCCCATCATGAATGAATTAATGATAAGCCATCAATAATATAACCCTCTCAGCTGAACTAACTGTACCTCAAATTTGGGGTCTTTTCATATTTTTATTATTAAATTATATATCAAATGAACCATATTTTGATATTTCATTCATAAAAAATTGTGCTATGTTTAATTTTAGGGAAATTTTCAGAAAATAGCTTTTAAATTTTATAAACCCCATATATGATTATATGAATTTAGCAAAGGACAGAAATTGGATAGAAAATACGAAAATGCCCTTTACCAAATTTGTGAAAGAGGATAGTTAAGGGCATTTTCATCTTTTTACACCAATTTGTAAATCCCAGATTGCTTAGAGATACCAATCTATCTTTTACTAAGTTCATACCATCAAATGGGGTTTATAAAATTTAAAAGCTACTTTCAGATGATCATTTTGATTTAATTTTTCTTAAAATTGTGTTAGGAGGTAGCTGGGGAGAACTAGGAAGTTTCAAGTGAATAAGAAAATTAATTACTTTTAGGATTCCATATTTACAATAACTTTTAAATAGTTGATTAATGAATTAATCCATTTAGATAAGTCAGTCTTTCTCTCACACTGTTGATTAATTAAAAAGTTATCAGGATTATGAAATAATAAAAAACAGGGTTAAACCTAATAGTTTTGGTTCTCCAAGTTCACTCTTTCTAAAACTATTAGTTTTTGTAATTTTAATAGGTCCCTATAGTTTTGAATAATTTTAGTTCCTAAACATAGATGTGTTAATTAAAGCAGTTAAACATCCAAGTTCTTATGAAATTTGATAATCATCAAATCATATGTTTAAAACTTTAAGATCAAAACCAAGAAAAATAAACAATACAAAATTTTAAAATAAAAAGAAAGAAGCTTGAAACTATAGGTATAGATTATACAATAATTATTTCTATGTTATCTTGTTCAGTTATTAAATAATTTTACTATAATTAACGGAGTCATTGATACATAAGTCAAATGTACAATGCTAATATCATGTTAAAGTCATTTTAAAACTACAGAACTAATAGTTTTGAATAGAGTGGATGTTAGGTATCAAAATTCAAATCAGGGTAAACTATATCTATATATATATGGACCAAAAGTATATTTAACCCTAAAAAAACACTAAAAAAGTAAGTTGAGAAGTCTGTAATACAATGAACCACATCTTCTCAAGTGAGGGGCTTACACATAACATTTGAGTCTCCTTCAAGCTTAATCAATAATAATAAACATCTCTAGTTCACAAACATTTCAAACTTTATTCTCCTTCAATTCCCACTTTAGCCCCGCTTGCCCTAAATGTATGCCTTGGAATAAAGGAGAATATCAGTAGAAACTCTCTTTATCCTATTCTTATATATAATAATTATGCATGCTTATTTGAGCGAGAGTGGAATTGTATGTTGCCACTAAACAATCAATTCTATAAAAGAACAATTGTATGATCATTGATTAAGCGGTACATGATTGCTTATATGCAATATTGTGATTACACTATCGGAAAATGCCATTTAGCAACGGAAAAGTCCATCGCTAAATGGCTATTTTCCATCAGAAAATTTTCATTTAGCGACTAAAAATATTAGCGACCCTCGTTTTAGCAACGGATTTTCCGTCGCTAAATGGCATTTTTCTGGTAGGCATTTTCATGTCATAGTTTCAAAAAGATAGATTTTACCGATCTTTTGGCTATAAAATTTGTGTTATCCAAGTTAGTCTAAATTCATTTAATTTAATTCCTTTTCGTGTTGTATTAATTAGTGTTAATATCTTGATTTGACGTAAATTGTAGATTAAGTAAAAGTTATAAACTATAAAAAGCGTAATAATAAAGAAAAAGTAAATGACTTTTATTTTGAGCCGTTAATCCTCCCCTTCCCTCTCTTGTTCTCTTTTTATTTGAGGTGAATATATTCTAATTTCATACTAAAATTGGGTAGATGATAGTGTGGATGATTATTTTATGATAAAGAATATTGCATACAAGTAATAAAAAAGGAATTTGAAGAAACCAGAACTTTTCTGTGTGAATTGAATGAATAAGAAGAAAGAGTTGACATTTTCTGGTAGAATCTCTCCATCTTCCAATTATGATTCAGCCGCCATGCTTTTTTCTTTTTTTTTTTTCAAAAAAAAGTATAACATTCCAAGAGTGCTTAAAATATGATAAGATTTTCTAACATAATTATAATGAACCATAATTTTTATGAGACAAATAAAAAAAATTTAAAATCTGTAAAGTTTTTTTTTCTCTGAAGCATTCCATTGACAACATGTTTTTTAAGGCATTTTGCATATGGTAAGTGTTGTGGTTCAGTGGTCGCCTAGGATTGAAATAAAAGAACTTAAACTCTTATTAGGCTCAAACTTAATTATCACGAGGGATTAAAATAAAAGAACTTAAACTCTTATTAGGATTGAAATATAAGAACTTATGCCATTATTATATAAAGACGGGAGGGAGTTTTTTTTTTTACAACATTTGGATAATGAAAAATGTTTATTGTTCAATACAAGAAATCTTTTTGTTTATCAAAAAAAGAAAGAGAAAGAGAGAAAGAATAATCTCTCTTTATTTGTCCTTGCAATGTAAGATGACGAGAGTGTCCTTTCCACATTTGCATGCTCATAATTTGAATATAGTCTCAGAAACATCAAACTTCTTAGATGATGATATAACAAGATCCTGAAATGCTCCACAAAAAAAAAGAAGACAAACTTCATTAGGAAAATTAAACCAGGAACTGTTGATCAATTCTGATTAGGATGTTCTGAATTAACTTCATATAAAACAATCATAGTTATGAAGACTACATCATGGTCACGGTCTAAACTTTATGACTTAGTTCCTTCAAAGAAGATCCTCAATTAAATGAGTGAGTTCTACAACACGTTTTTTTTTTATCCAAGACATTGAAGTTTCTTAACCTCATTGGTATTTACAGTTATATATCTCTTCTTCAATCCAATTCTATTCGATGTGGGTTTGCCCCCACATTGATTCACACTTGAATCTAGAGAATCTCCACAGTTTTTGCATGAGCTAGAAATTTTGGCAGGATAACACTATGGAAGGTTCGTATCCAGAGACAAAATTTAACATGCGTATCTAGTACTAATATAACTGTGCTACACTTTTGCTAGTGAACTATCCATAAAAGCTCTTGCTGAGGAGGATAATGGTATTTAAGTCAGATAAAAGAGTAAGCATATAAAAGAAAACAATGCCAATTACCTGCGCAAGCGCAATTTTGGGACGAAACATGTGTTGAAGAAAAGATGGACGGCAATGATTTAGCATAATCTCATCAATTTCCTTCCTCATCTGTTCCATTAAACCCTCATATGTTATATTATGATATCTTCTGATGACTTTTCTCAAAAGATAGGTCATAACACCATTCATTCCCTGCCCACGGAAGGCCTGCATAGTTTTTGTTGTCAATATATCAGAACCTTGGTGATGATGAACAAGTAATTAACACTTTCTCATCATATACTGGAGGAAGAGTCAATTTTAGTTCTACATGCAAGCCTCATTTCCTTATAAAGTATAATAACTTCCTCAATCTAATCAAATCAGTTAAATAGGTCATATATCAAATACCGGAGGAGTATTGCATAACATAACAAGATGAAGTGGTATTTAACATTAATCTTACTGAGGTATCAGCAGCCATTTGATGATCTTGGCAGGCACTAATAGAAATTGCCCATCCCCCGTTAGGATGCTTTCTAGGAGGTTCTTTGGCAGGAGGCATGTTATCTTTCCATATGCATCTGCAAAACCTCAGACAAGAAACTGATTAATTACTTTGATTCATCCCAAAAAAAAAATCTCATGTTACCACTAGTTTATGTGTCTCATTAGTCTCCGAAAGTGTACTCACTTTTCAGGGTCATAGACATATGATAGATCTAGCACTGTTCCACTATGACAAGCATCAACAATGACATGTAATTTTACATCTTCTTTGAGTGGCCAAACAAGTATGGAGTTTATATCATTGTCGAGAATTGTGCCTTCCTGCACGAAATCAACCGGGCAAATGCTTTCATCCATCCCATCTAGCTCATCTTCATTGGAATCTGCGTGTTGACTGCCATGTCCTGAGAAGTAAAACACCAGTGAGTCTCCTTGCTTGCAGCCTTCCACAAGCCACTTCAATTGTTCCAGTATGTTTTTCTTTGTTGGAACTAAATCTGCACTTTTCTCTTCTGCATTGTTGTTGTTTCATCTGAGTTAGATTCATCTGTATATTTCAATGTAACGATAACATGTTTTGGGATCTCAGAAACAATATTATCTTTTCTTATCACAAACTCTGCTTTGACAAGTAAATCTTTGCATGGAAGATAATGAGCAGATACAGAGAATCTAACATAATAATATTGGACACAAGGCAAGAGAAGCAATCTATGAAAAAGATGACTTGCAATTGTTAGTGACAAAGATGGTACTCCTTGTATTACATGTATGAATTAGATAAATGACTTTCAAAGATTAAGAAAATTAGTTAAGCTAGTTATTTGTAAGAAATCTATGTTAGTGTCTTAGAACACCCCCTTTAATCATTTACATTGGGAATTGCCTCTTGAAGGAATTCCTTTAACAGAGTGGATTGATGTCTTATATTTAGAACCAAAACAAACTCTCCTACTTACTCTTACATTTAGGATTAGAGGGAGTACCAAAGATCTAATGATCCATGAACACAAATTACAAAGACAACCTACGATGAACAGAAACCAAGATCAACCATAAAAAGAGAGAAATGAGAATCATAAGAGAAATGTCCTAGAAGATACCTGTTAGCTCATGTATGCATTCAATAGGAAAGTCAAAAACCTTCACCAGAAGCCCCCTCATGTTGGCAACATCATTAATGGTTCCTTTGAGTCTGTACCTCTTTTTGCTATAAGTAACTCCACATAGAACCGCACGCTTATTGCCTCGTCTGTATGAGAAGGAAGAGCGTATCAAAGAAAATGAAGGCGGCCTTTGATTCAGAACACTTGCACTTTTGGTAGAATTCTGTGACATATCGTCAGATTTGTTGATATTTCTAGCAGCAGCAAACTTCGCCAACCCCATTCCATTGCCACTATCATTTGATTGCCCATTTCCTGATGAACTAAAATTGACTGTTCTGCACAGAGGGCAACGGTATGCGGTTGTGGTTGAGGGCACAAGAAACTCTCCCGTGCACTTCCAGCAGATGATTACTGCCTCCCCATTATTTGGCTTTCTGCACTTTTTGTACTTAAGCATAGCTTCCAGTGCCGGGTTGCTTAGTATTCTCTTTATGGCTTCACATGGAGGCTGCAGCAAGAAGATGATGAATATATAGGAAACCAATATGCGCATGATGAAATGAACGAGTGAAAAAAATATTCACACGTATGGCTTCCAGATAGATATGTTCTGTACCTTAGTGCATGTGTTTTTTTATTATTAGTGTTCCTTCTAGATATGTTAAGTGCATGTATTTCTTTTGATTATTTGTTGCTGATGCTAATTATGATTGACTTGATCTTCTCAAAGGCCTTTGATAACAGCTTCCACATAATTTTTTTTATACTGAAAATCACTATTATATATTGAAATTTTGTGATATGAAGGTGTAGAATCAAATTCTATAAGATGCTGAAGTGTCAACTCTAATTTGACTTATTTGAGAATGATAAATTCTTAAGTGCAAAATTAACAATTCCTGGCTGGGGGGAACACAAGAGGGGGAGGGACCTAGAGGCTACAGCTAGTTATTCATCAGCAAAAATATACCCAAGATCTGATTAAAGCTTTACTTTTCTTTCTCTTCACAATGGAACTTCAGGAATTAGATTCTCTCTAATTAAAGCTTCAATACATTTCTTGATGAAAAGGAAACGCAAGTTTTCTTCACCACTCCCTCCATAGTTCTTTTCTGCTTTATTTGATTTGCTCTTAGATTCTCCTTTCCACTTGTTGGCTTTAATAAGATCCAAAGATTATAAAGTGATATAAATGCAGCTATTTTTCACGTTATCGCATATAAATATCATTTGCATTAAAATTAATGTGTTTGTTTGGTAACACTTATATATCACCTAAAAGCACGTTCAACAGTTTTTTTCTACAAAACGAGACAAGATCCTCCACATATTTACCTCGGCTTGCGTAAAAGTACTTCTCTACCGCTTTCCCAAACGGACTCAATATAGGGGGGAGGACTTACGATTTAATAATTCTTCATGTTTAACATGGAACTCTCTGCATAAAGAATGGCTCAGTCATGAGATCTTTTAGAATGATTTTTTGATGGATTATAAAAGCATAATAATTGGTTTACGGCTGTAGACTAATTCAAATATTTTTTGATAAAGATAAATCATCTTGCATAATGGCAATTAGTTAAATTGATGTAAGAGTAGTTGCCACGTGGCCCAAGAGAGAGTTCATTCTCCATATTGGTTGAAAGTGCACACTTGTGTTACTTGTGTAAAAATATTTCATAACATTTTACCACTTTAGATTAGATATCATTTGTTTTAGGTGATTCTATCATTTGATGTTGAATTTTATTTTTAAAAAAATCTAGCATAGGCTTATTTTTTATGCATTACATTCAATAAGTTTTATTATAAATTCTTCGGTGATCTAATTCATGTTTAGTTACCAAAAAACATGGGATGTAGTTATGATTATCCTTTGATTTAATATTTCATGCTAAATAAACTCTTTAACTAAGTAAGCAAAATCCTCTAATTATTGAACTCCATTGAGGATAATTTAAAATCTTTTGAAAATGTCAATATTTCCCTGAAGTACTCACATAGGGAATGTGGGTATCCAGACTGTTATCATTCTCATCAGTCAAGGGTGACATTGATATTTTCTCACATTTATTGATATTTTCTCACATTTACATAGCAATATTGATTAAAAGAAACTGTCAGATATCCATAGCTTTTACACAAGCTCTCCTTTCATGGCAAATTGAACCTTACTTCTTTTAAAAGCTTTTGTGAGAGAGTCAGAGAAAGAGAGAGGTAATTACATGTCTATTATTCTACTAAAATAACTACCTGTCTATTAAATATCCCAATACATAGAATAAAATATCCGAATCAAATACGGTCAGAATTCAAGGTCAATCCACTGCCCAACACATCGATCTGACCAGATATTTTGGCCTTACAAGCCGAGCACATGAATCCAACAGAATCTGGTTGTATTTCAGAACCAACAGCTTCATTATCGAACTCTATACCACACCATACACACAACGTTGTGATCTGATGGCTTCCTGCTTCTTGAGATTCAACCTGAACTGAAGAAGGACAAGCCTCTTCCTCCTTCCGTGTGTTTGCCAAAACTGTTGGTACTTGAGGCATAGACAGAGAATGCTGAACATTTGCAAAATCACACTTTGAAGTTTCTGTTTCATCAAGCCTCAATTCCTTGGACCCACTTACACAGTCATCATGTTTATGGTCAACACTGCAATGTTGGTTCCTCCCCTGCCAAAGAGCCATAACAATAATAATTTTACAAGGTAGGATCAGCACGAACAGCCACAATTGGATCATCATGGTTGGGTGCAGAAAGGAAATAATCGGTGCATTGGATCAGCGCTTGGTACTTGTTAGTTGTTACTCTCAATTCTCAAAGTGCAATATATGGTAGAAACAGAGTACCAGTTGCTACCTGGAAAGACGCCGCTCAACAGAAGGAAGTTACTTACTACTCAAGCACTATCGATCAAAGTAAAGCTAATATGTCCAAATACTGATTAACCAGATGATAATTACTGCCAGAGCTATTTAGCAGATTAAAGTAGAACAAATATATGGATACGAAAGGGAAAAAATCAAGGAAAACTAAATGCTGAGACAGCAAAACAGGTTCCAAAGATTGTACTTGTCTTGGAAAATTCAGGAATGTACCAAAACAAAAGGTTTGGTGACAATGCACATTTACATCAACAATTGAATACAAGATATCTCTGAACATATTTTAGAGACATAGACTCCATATGCATGTCGAACCAACTGTCAATCAACGGCATATGGACACATGCAAAAGCCCATATGACAATCACCTCTAGGCAAGACCTCGTACCATAACCGTAGCAATATTCTCATGGTTTTCCTACACGCAAGAAACCCAAAGACTGACGGTACCCAGATGATATGACTTATACCTTATCTGAAAGTCCAGTGAGATGAGAAAAGCGATCCAAAGATTGTACCATGGACATAGATGGGGTTGGAACTTCAGATGGCACTGTATTCTCTTCAGAAGATGGTAACGTTGTCTCCTGGATTTTAGACATAACAGATACATCTTTTGTGCCATCTAACTCAACTTCATACTCATTCTTCATTCTACTATCTTCATCATGTTTAAGTTGCTCCACAGTAACAATGACACTAGAATTTTGATCATTGGCAACTTCAAGCGTTATACCATTTCCAGATAAAGGAAGTGAAGAGCTTTGTGAAACTCCTTCCAAACCAACACTGGACCGGTCCAAACCATCAAAAGCCAATACCACATCATCTTTTATCTTTGAATTCTCAAATGCATCAACATTTTGCTGGTTTACAGTTGACAGACTAATGGGATCCTCACAGCTCTCTTTCTTAGAATCTATAACTTTGTTGCCACCATCAGTTTTCTCAGGTTCTTCATCCATGAGTACAAGTTCACTACCTTGGGGATTCAAATTGTGATCCATGTTTTTGTAATTGACTCTATCTTCCATTTTCAGTTCATTGATGGGAGACTCAAAAATTTTGTCATGATCTAAGTTACCAACAGCAATTTCTGCATTAGACATTACATTCAGTTTATCAGGAGACAAAGCATGATTACCAAGGGGTTCAATTGCAGCATTCTCCATAATAGAGTTTTGAGCAATCTCAATTAGTGCATCCATCTTAGAGATCCTTGAAGGGAAATCCTCCTTGATTGGAGACTTATTTCTCCTTTGAACATTTACCTGACCTGGTGATTCTTCAACTTTCCTCACATAGTTCCTCACATGGATCCCCACATGTCCATTGTAGCGACGCCTCTCAAGAAACACCTTATGGCAGAACTGGCACTCAAATTTTCCATCTTTGATTATAACTCCATCTCCAACAGAAGAACCAAGTCGGTAGCGCCTTGTTGTCCTTTGGTGGAAAGACAAAAGGTGCTGCAGGTATGAATCCTTCTGATCAAATGTCATGTTACATTTGTGACATTCAAATAGGTCATTTATTTGCACATCAGCAAGATTCTCAATTCCCAATAAGGCCACGCCCTTCAATCGTTCATTACATTCAGAAGAATTGGGTGGAGCAAAGTCATTTGCAGTGATCATCCTTTTATCCTGCTCCTCATGGGTAACACCTACAAACTGCAGCCCATCCCATAAACTTCCCATTCACATAATATACATATATAACAGAAAACCGCTGCTAGATATATACTTACACTTTGAGTAGTCACCCTATTGTCCATCAGCACATTTTCAACCCTTCGATTGATTGGCAACTGGGCATCATTGTGACCAAAAAGGGACTGAAGATATGAAGAAACTTCTTTGCAAGATACAAATTGTTCTCCACTAGGACTGCAAAATATCAAATGAGTAAGCAAGGCCTTAAAAGATATAAAGAGAAAAAAGAAAACATTCCGGGTTTGTAAGAAATAAACCATCACCAGCAAAGTACATGACTTAAGTCCGGTTCATATTCTTAGGATGCAGAGTATCTTTCATTCATAGTAGTCCTGATAGTAACTTACTCAATCTTAATATTTCAAAATGAACAACCAAAATATCTAGTTGGTATATTCGGTACATATGTTATCTAATGGCACGCACATTACATAAGTAGAAGAGGCAAAGAAGACCACCTGATATATCTCCGACAATAAATCCACGCGCGACCATCTTTTCTCTTCAAACCCAGTAGAAGCTTCCAACCTACCGGCAGTACATCACCGAAATCTCCGGCATCCACAATCTTTCTCTTCTTCCTCCTACTTCCCCATTGTCCCCCTAAATCCCTCAAAAACCCCAATAGCTCTTCTTCACTCTGCAACCCCTCAGTCCTTCTCCTCAACTCATCAGCAAATGGATCCTCCGTATTCGCCAGAGCAGAAAGATCAATCGCAACACCACCCTTATTCACAATCTCCATCTCTCTATAGCAATCCTTCAAATGCACCTTCGCTTTGGGCTTCCTCCCCCTCTTCCTCTTCCTCACCAGCCCCATATCCTCGCTCTCCACCATCCCAACCCTTAATTCAGAATTCGGCACAACTTCGTGGGCAGCAGGTGGGACTAGCTCAACTTGATCGAATTTAGGGTCTTCCCTGATCAATTGCTTCAAATAATCTATAATCTTGCGGTTTTCTAAGTTTTCCGGGTCGTCATCAGGGACAGGTGGGAGCTTTGGAGTTGGCAGAAGACCGGCGACGCGGCGTCGGTGGCTGGTGGGGGAATCAGAAGGGGAACGGGGTAAGCGTGCTCGAGAGTAAGTCTGACGGCGAGAGCCAGCGCTCTCATTGAAGAGCGAACGGTCGACATTGGGGAAAACGAGGTTGGTGGTCGATCGGAGATCGAATGCGGAGACTGAGCAGAGAGAAAGCACTTGGAGCTCGGACTGGGAGAGAGTGGTGGTGTCTATTCGAGCAAGGGACTCCAATTTTAGGGCTTGTGGCGGCGGAGCTGACGATGGAGCGGTGGCGGCTACGGTGGCCATTATCACCCTCCGACGGCGGCGATCGACCAAGGAAAACCAGAAGGAATGACGAATTGATTGAGTCTCTACCCTCGAAGTACAAATTTCGGAACCAAGGAAAGCTAGGAAGCAATGGACTCCCCGAGAATTTTGACTCTGGTTTACAAGGGGGCTTCTCTCTCTCTCTCTGTTCATGTGAAAAATCATTATTTATTCCCGTATTACTACTTATTGGCGGCATTAACACTTTCTGTCGTTAATCAGAATATCTTTTATAAAATTTCAGGTAAAATCTACATTTTAAAAAATAAATTTGTAGAGAATAATTTTTATAGATTTTAAGGTAAAATTTAGATTTTAAAAAATAGATGTTTGGAAAGTTATTGACTTTTACAAAATCTAAGGTAAAAAAGTAAATAAGATAGAAGAAAGAGAAAGAAAAAAATGAAAAATAAAATTTATCATGAGAGAGTGTATGATTTAATAAGAAAATAAAATTTTCAAAATCTAGATTTTAAACCTAATTTTTGTTACAAAACCTATATTTAAAAAAATATTAGTACTTAGACAAAATTTAAATTTTAAAAATGGGTTCCAAACAACCCTAACTATGTTTTCACAGCTTTTTTTTTAAAAAAAAGAGTATTAAAAACCCCTAATATCTTGTAAGTTATAACCTAAAATTAAGCGATTGAGTATATAATTTATACCCATATTAATTCTAAAAGTATTTGGATCCGTTTGGAAAAGCAGTGGAGAAGTACTTTTACAATTTATGAGGTAAATGTACGAAGGAAATTATATCGTTTTGCGGAAAAACAATGTTGAACGTATTTTTGGGGCGTTTTTCTCAAGCACCCCTTTGTGTATCATGATTGAAACTATGTACCCTTTTTTTGAACTATGTGCTTATTCATCCTTTTAGCTTTGGGATTAAATTGCAAATGTGCCTCATAAATTTTCAAAGTCAGATTTAATTTTAACACAAAAATTTTTAAATTGTACAAATGTCAACCAGGATCTCTAGTTGTTATTCAAGTTAATTTTGGTCACTAATTGATTAATTATGTTGAGTTAAAAGGTCAACTAGTCATTAACTTCATCGATCAATATGAAAATTGACTCGGATTTCTTTTACTCAAATGTTGGGTATCCGAAAGTGTTTTTAAAAATTCAATATTGCACGAAAATTTTTTAAACCATAGCAATTAATGTTGATCCAGCCAACATTTAAGTTTCATTAACTAAATCCATTTTGCTCACATGTGCATAGCTCATCCACCTCATTTTTTATTCCATATTTATAAATAAAAGAATTAAAAAAATGCATCTAGTATCTTATGCAGCAAAGAGAATAGCCCCCTAATCCAGAGTCGGGGGAACAGTTCTGGGTGGTTAGGTTCCAGTCTCCTCCCAATTGGTCCTGCGAGGGATCGAACTGTAGTTCACCCCACCAAATTTAGCCCCAATCACCACTAAGCCAGGAACCAATTGATAAAAAAAATCTAGTTATCAGTATCTAGTTATTAGTACAGACAACTTCAGCAACCAATAAGTTTTCTTTTTTAGAAAAAACGCCACTCTTGGTTGGTGTAAAATGGAAATAGGATTACTCTCATTATTAATTAATTTCCTTGTAGTAGCACATCTTTAATCATCTTTTCCAAATTGATGTAGGATGAACCACCAGGTCTAGTGTCCTCTTCAGCAATTTTCTTCCACTCTAAAGTCCTCTGTCTCATTTTCTTCCCCTTCTCTCCATCCATTAACTCGTTGACAAGCTCTTCAACTTCTTCCCTCTTCACATTACCATCAATCTCAATCCCAATTCCCCAATCTTTGCATGCATACCTACAGTTTGTTTGTTGATCTGCGAAGAAAGGCCAACAAGCCATGGGAACTCCTGCACAGATACTCTCTGTCATAGAGTTCCACCCACAATGAGTCAAGAACCCTCCAATGGAAGGATGGTTCAGAACCTTCTCTTGCTCACACCAGCTAGCTATGAGGCCTCTCTCTTTAGTCTCACCCATAAACTTAGGTGACAGAATCATTGATCCACCATCCACGAGATCAGGCCTTATGATCCACAAGAAGTGTTTCTTGCTGTTGGCTAAACCCCAAGAAAACTCATACAACTGTTCTGCAGACATAACTGTGATGCTTCCAAAGTTCACATAAACCACAGATTTAAGTTTCTTGGATTCTAGCCAATCGAGGCATTGAGTGTCATGTTTCCAAAGACTAGAGTTCAATGATAAGAGCTGGTTATTGTTGTGTTGGATTTGGCTTAGAAATGAAGGGAAAAGGCCTATGGTGTAAATAGGAGAGGAGAAAATGGAGGAAAGAGCTCTCATTGCTTCACCTTCAAACTCATGAAATGTGTTGATACAAATGGCTGAGGCCCTACGACTTTGTTCCATAGACCTGATAAAATATTTCAGAAAGAAATCATTTGGATCTGTAGTCCTCATAAAGGTAGGTAGATCCTTTAGCCTGATATTTCTCATGCCTGGAATCCAATCTATTTCTTTCTCCAGGTACCCATTTGTCAAGTAGCTCTCATCTGCATACCAAAATGATCTACATTAAGTTCGAACTACTATTGGATGGCTTAAGCTATTTGGATAGAAAGAGAGGAAAACACGCGCGCACACACATGTATGAAGATTGTGTACCCAAAAATAGAAAGAAACAAAATGAACAAAAAAAATGAAGATTGAAGAATGTACACAAGAGACCTCTGAGATTTAAAAAAAATATTGAGAGGAATTTTATCTATATTTACGAAAAAATATTTTTTAATTGATTATATGATGACATTTTCCCAAACACCTTAATCCAATGTCAATTAATTAGAGGATGAATTAATTAATTGCATCTAGCCTTTAAATCCTATCAAATTGACTAGATAAATACAGTAAAAGACAAACTTGATACCTAATTCTTCATTTGAAGCATAAAACATAAAAAAACCTGAAAAAAGCATAGTTTTCATGAAGCATAAATGGCAGTATATACCTTTAAGCGGTATGATTCCTCTATCGAGTAGATTTTGAAAGTGGACAACACCCAAAAATGAGCAAGCACTAGAAGGCCAAAGTATAACAATGGGGAGTCCAAGTGCTTCAGCAACATCAACAGTGAAGAACATGGAAACATCAGAAACCAAGCAAGTGACGGGAGGGATAATTCCAGTATTGATGGCAGATTCACCATTGATGAGCCTCTCAAGAAGCTGTTGAAAGGGAAGGAGACAGTTCTTGGCTGTAGAGTCAGAAAGAGATAGCAAGTCTTGGGTGGCGTTATCATTAGCAGGAGGAGGAAGACCATCTGGTATGGTTTCAAATCGAAAATCTGGGAGGCCACCATCTTCAAAGATTTTGAAATCACCTGATGATTTGAGCAAGCGTTTATGGTTGAACTCAGTGTTGACGAAGGTTATAAAGAAGCCTCGTAGATGAAGGAGCTTGGCTAGTTTGAGCATCTGGTTTATATGACCTTGAACTGGATACGGAATCAACACGGCATGGGGTTTTGACTCCATGCTTTTCTGTGTGTCTGTGTGCTTGAGAGAGAGAGAGAGAGAGAGAGAGAGAGAGCAAGTATCAAGTTGTAGAGCAAATTGAGGGACACACCATGTGAATATGTACTCTGCTGGTATGTCATTAAATTTTCAACAGTGTTAGATAAAAAATATCTATCAACTTTTATCAAAATTGGATCCTCTCAAAATTATAAAAATATTCATAAAACATTTAAAGTGGGACTAAAACGTGTTAGTGTATATACATATGTGATAAGTATATGATGTAATATCCCATTAAATGGGATGTTGAAAAATGGAAAAAGAAGGAAGAAAACAGGGGCAGTCAGCACGGAAATAAAAACAAAGAGAGAGCCAACAATATGTCGGCAAGGAAAGAAAAATAAAGAGGAAAGGAAGAAAAGTAAACAGAAAAAGAAAGTGTGGCAGGAAGTGAAGAAAATAAAAGGAAGGGAAGCATGCGTGAATGAAGGCGAGGAAAGCAAGAGGTGTATTATAAATACGTTCACTTTCTCATTCCTCTCACCTTATGCGTTTACAAAGGAGAGGAGAAGCTCCGCCTCTAAACTGGTCGTGTTGAAATA
Organism: Vachellia pachyceras; assembly: GCA_025593235.1. Taxonomy (NCBI): domain Eukaryota; kingdom Viridiplantae; phylum Streptophyta; class Magnoliopsida; order Fabales; family Fabaceae; genus Vachellia; species Vachellia pachyceras. Next base: position 16,704 of record JANTPZ010003457.1, read on the forward strand.
ATTTTGGTAACTAAATCTCTTCTTTTCAATAGATTATTTTTATAAAGATTGTTCTATTGTTTTTTGTGTTTCTAATGGTAGTAATTCTATTATGATAAGAGGAAATTTTTAAAGTTAGTATTATGAGAAGTTTTGAGTTTTGGCAGTATAAGACTACAGTAATATAGAGAAAATTTATTAGATAATTTTCAACGGTTTAGAGCTTGATCACTACAAAGGTTGATTTATTCCTATGAGATATATATATATATGTACTTATGTGTGTAGTTGTACATATATACTTTGAAAAATCTGAAAGTGAATATATGTGCATACATAAATTGTTGGAATATGGAAAATAACAAAGGTATTAAGAAGTAGTTACTTGAAGGTTTTAAAATGTCTGTAGGACATTCAAGATAATTTTTGAAAGCAAGATTATATATACACATGCACATATTGGTGTAAAATTATATGCATAGTTATGCATGTGGATGTGTATAAATATGTAAGTTGGTGCATGTGGGAAAATTATAGAATTTGAGGAAATGAAAGAAAGTCTGTTATTGAAATATGTAAAATGTGAAAAGTAGTTTAAGATGTAACTTTCAAGCATTTATTTAAGAATATTTATGGACTTATATTTAGTGAATAGTAATGTCTAACGAAAGAGAATATGCAGAGCTTTAAATAGAAGCTTTAACCGTTATATTTGAAATTTTATGGAGTAAGTTATGATTTTTCAAAGAAATTGAAATTAATTCAAAAGTCAAGAAAAGAAAAGAAAATGTGTAAAGGGGTAGAGATGAGCTTGTAATTAACGTAATATTATACGTATATGTTTTTAGGATTTGACATTTGTTTGAGCAACTCGAGGAGAACCAAGAAAGGGAATACCAAGAGAGGTAAAGATAAACAAAAGGAAACAGGTAGAAACCATTTTTATCTTATTCTTATGTATTAAATTCTACATGATTGTATGTGCCATATGATATGCCGTAAATTATTGCTGTATGATGTTGAGATAAAATCTCATGCCATGAATTATTGCCATATGATGTTGAGGTGGGACCTCATGATGTGCACTATTGCCGTATATGCCGTATGATTGCCTTATGATGTTGAGGTGAGACCTCATGATGTGTATTATTGCCGTATATGCCGTATGAACATGTTGTTATCTTACATGATTGTAGATTATATATATAACTATATGATAAATTGTGGTTTCTACCGGATTTTTCGAATCTCACCCTCCCATTCAACAAAATACAGCAGAGATATGTAGCTCAAAAGGCAAGGAGTTGGTGACAAGGGAAGCGTAGAATGGAGATGGATGAGCTCTTTTCATATAGTTTGACTTAATTAAAAGTTTAAGGTTTTATTTTAATATAAACGTGGATGACTTGGATGAGTACAAACATATGGTTGTATAAATTATGTGTATATTTTAATATGAGAAAAAATAGATATGATGAGAACATTTCACTACAATATTCAAGTAAGTGTTATTCTCAATGGATAGCGAGTAGAATTATATGGCTATTGTGAGTATACGAGCCTAGAGAATAGTTTTGAAAGAAAAACTGTTTTCAAACTGCAATAAAGAATAATGACCTAAGGTCAAACCTGACACTTTGGATTCATAGGGGAAAATAACATTGTAGAAAAGTTCTTCGAAAAAGTTCAAAAATATTTTTAGAAGTATCAAGCTAAAGAAATTAGGAAAATAAGTTATTTTATAAACACAAACTTCACACGCTTAGAATAGCTGCGCTAATAAAAAGGGGTGTGACATATGATGCTTAACACCCTTCTTCATATGAATGTACAACTTTATCCTTAATTTTTTATTTTGTTGATTTTGTTCTCATGCGTTATAATATATATACATTTGCGTGTTTTTTTATACAAATATACATTTGAGTGTTAAGTATGAATAGAGTTGAAAAGTTAACTTTTAATGTGAAGTTAATAAAATTTAAGATTTTTTGATCTATATCAATTAATTATAAATAATACAGAAGACTATGCATGTAGGTGTATATATAGATTAGAACTAGTTGGCAAAAAAAAAAAGTTTCATATGGATTAGAAGTCGAAGCCAAGTGATATATCCAAGGTTGGCGAGTTTTAATTGGACGTGTACACTGCAACTTGCACTCAGATGGTGAAGTGCATGATAGGGATGATGAGTGGTTTATAGGGAAAGTTAGTGATGATCAGCATTATCCTCACAAGTATGAGGGGTCCATGTGTTTGTTTTGTAGATATTACTAAGCGCTTAATACAAGAGTTATCTAATTTTTCACGTGAGATTAAAAATGTTAAATAAAGTATTAAATTATTATATTTTTTGCAAGAAAATTATTACATATGTTCTGAGATATTTATATGTATCATTAAATTATATATCATTTTATAAATTAAAAAAATTGATATGGAAAAAATAATTAATATATCAGTTAAATAGTTTCCTTAATTAATTTAAAAAAAACTGATTTTTATGTTATTGGCCGGAGTATTTTCATTTTTTCCATAAGGGTTTGGAATGCACGTGGGTTTGTTGGATTTGGTATCCACCTTTGATGGGGCGACATTTTAATTAGGTTTTACCTACCTAATTATAATGTAAATTAGAATTTAATTTTTGCCAACAGCCAACAGAGGTTGAATTTGGTGAAAGGGGTTAATTCCTTACAACGTGACGAATCAATGTTTAAATTCACATTAGGAGAGATGACTACATTTAATATCCGATAGTAGTTTAAACATAATTATTTTCAATAAGACAATACCTGTATTTTAAGAAAAATAAAAATAATATAAATTTAATTAAAATTTAAATACTAATGAAGTTGAGTTCAGCGAAAAGAGTTGATCTCTCACAAGTTACCACATGAAGAAATAATGTTCAAAATTTAAATACATGTGCTTGACAGTGCCTTGTTGATGATATTCTTAATTTAAGGACAATATGATTAGAAAAAAATAAATTAAATTTAATTATTACCGATAGCATGCATATTTACTGAGAGTATTCTTAATTTGAGGACAATTAGCAAGTAATATATTTCCTAGCATCTAGAATAATATGTGAGGACAAGTTTTCTAAAACATGGCTTTGACACTATAAAGGTTATTATGCATCTCAACCATTAATACTCCGTTTGGTACATTGGAAATGAAGGCATGGAACTGGAATTGAGGTAGGAAATGAAGAATTGTGCTGTTTGGTTTGTGTGAACCCACTTCCACCCACTTCCATGGAAGTGAAAAATGGGTTCCATGAGTTCCATGGTCCCCCCTAAGGCCTTGTTTGGTTTGATGGAGGGGAAAGGAAGGGGAAGGATAGGAGGGGATGGGAAGGGATGGAAGGGTATAAAATTACCTTGTTTGGTTTGATTAGAGGGAAAGGAAGGGAAAGGATTTTTAATGATCTTTTGTTT
>JANTPZ010003458.1:0-18107 GCA_025593235.1 Vachellia pachyceras
AAGAAAAATAAACAGATATTTGAAGTAGTTGAAAAGTTGGTTTGAATTGTCGTATAGTTACACAAGTTGAGACAATTTAAAAGGATTATATAAAAGAGCAGAACAAAACAAAGAGGTGAATCAATGCTTATCCACAAGAACTGTCTTTCCCATAAGCACACAAAACCTAGTTTTGTGTCTTAATATTTCACAAAATAATAATATGCCCGTTTGGGAATACGGTAGAGAAATACTTCTATATAAATCAATGTAAATATATGAAGGAGATTATCTCGTTTTGAGGAAAAATACTGTTGAACGTATGTTTGGTTTTTCCAAACGCTCCGTCAAACAAACCAAATATTGCCTGCCAACTATATAACACGTTTTGTAATATCCTAATTATCCTCTTTCCTTGTTTTTTTTCTTTTTTCCCCTTCCACTTTTTGGCAACATTATTAAGTGTCTCTCTCTTTTAATAAATACCGAAATTCATTATTTCACAAGAAAATACCACCTACCTACTAGAAAGTAGGTACATATTAATGAATATCTTAATTGTTGCATGTCAAAATGTATTTTCTTAACGGTTTTTAAAACAGACACATCGTGGATTTTCTGAAACTGTGATAGATAACTGTCTGTCGATCTCTGTGTAATAGTGTCAGAAATAAGGATGATTACTACTATAACCCCTCAAAACAAGATTCACAACCTCAATATAATAAAGAAATAGAGCAATTTGTCTAAAATCAATGTTCCAATATAAATTAAGGCCATTCAACATTTCGAGAAGTTCAATGTTAAAATGTGGAACAGTTATGAGCTTACATATATAACCATTGATCCAATTATGTGGTTTTGGAAACTCATTTTCCCTGCACGTAAGTCAAGACCAGTGGCGGATTTAGAACCCTGGTTTAGGGGTGCAAACTATTTTTTGAAAAGATAAATAAGACCTATTCTTAATATTTTTTAGAAGAATTTGAGCAAAAAATTAGTGGATTCAAAATTAGTAAATGAGTGGGTGTAAAATAAATCACATGGTACTAATATATACATAATTTTTTAGCTGCACCCCCTCAAATACTATATAGAGGTTCGCCGGTGGCCAAGACATAACCATTTCGAAATCTGTAAAAATGTTCTCGAAACCCATAAAAACCATCTCGAAATCTGTAAAACCATTTTAAAATCCATAAAATCACCTCGGAAGCCATAACTCCTTTCACCTAACAGATTTCCAAAACACACACTGTTTATTTAGTAGACGCTGGGAGAAAGGAGTTATGACTTCCGAGGTGATTTTGGGATTTCGAGATATTTTACAGATTTCAAAATTGTTTTATCTTAACTTATATTACCGTTGAGGAAAATGAGTTCCCAAACAAATGGCTATCCCTGAGCACATATCCATCCACATCAAGACTGATGAGGTCTTCATTGCTAGTACTAACTGTTTGTCTATGCATTGATCGTTCTATATAATCGTATATAGTTTTCACGTATCAAAGAAAAATGTTAGCATCAAATGTGTTGACCCTAAAAGAATGGGATTTCATACGTGTTTGAATTAATGGTAAAATATATATTATTTAATATAATTTACACTGTATGAGTTGAATACATGACATGAGTTTTATATCGATTTTTATTAGCATATTTTTATAAACAAACATGCTAAAAAATGTTTTAGAAAGAAGTGCACCTAATTAGACTTGGTGCTTGGAATTAAAAAATAACCAATTAATTCATCTGGTACTACGTAAATATTAAGACAATTGATTATAAACCTAACACTATACATGTAATAGTATTAATATTTTTAAAAAATGCTTTAGAAAGAAGTGCTCTAATTACACGTGACAATGCTTGGAATTGAAAAATAACCAATTAAGTCATCGTGTACTACATAAATACTAAGACAATTGATTATAAACCTAACACCATAAATGTAATAGTACTAATTTTCTTAAAGAAATATTTTATTTAGCAGCAGTTGCAGGTCTTGCTTACTTTCATGTTTATCTGTACCTCCAATAATATATATATATATATATATTATTTTTTGTGTATATATATATTATTGTTTTGTTTTGGTTATATAGGTGATGAAAATATATTACACTCCCGTGATCAGGTCAAATTTCAGTGATGCCCAGTTTTGAAACCAATCTGTGGATCAAAACCGAAACCATGGAAGATTCAAAACCTAATTCATGATGTAAATCAAAGAAACTTCCATGGCTCTTCTGCAAATTGTGCATTTAATTTTATCAACAAAAACAGTTTGTTTGGGTTAAATGAAAGAAGTTTAACTTCGTGCCATTAAAATAAAATTTCAAGTTCAAAGTATAATAATTAAAAAATAAAAATGTTGACTGAGATTTCATAGGACTCAACATGACCTGATAGAATTTGGACTGGTGAAAATTGACTATTAAAAGTGAAATAATAATAATTTTGGAACTTTTACAAAATTACATTATACATATTTAAATCACACAAATTAAATAAATGTATATAATGAATTTTTCATTAAATTTACCGACAGAATTAAAGTTAAATGACACAAACTAAAGTTATTATACCCAGTTTTAAAGACTTACTACAGAATTAAGAATTACAATTTAAATAAAATTAATAATTAGTCACAAATTTCTTAAAATATAATAATTTCTTTTTAAAATATATATTGTAGTAAGGAGAAAATGTGTACAATGAAGAACATATTCCTTCTTTATGATACTGCTATTACTGATTATAAAATAATTCATGTTTAAATTTTATAAATAGTAAAATTTAGCATAGATTTTCTTACATGCCATTTTTTTTACAGCCAATAAGTTTTTTTATAGCAACTATTACCCTTAATCTTTAATATAAGAGTTATATGGCTTTTTGAGGAGATTAAAAAAGCTCAATCAATTACTTAATTAAAATATTTATTCTGAAATATTTATGTATATCATTAAATTATATATCAATTTATAATTTATTAGTGCTAAAAATTAGTTTGGAGAAAAATAATAAATATTGTATTCAATTAGCTTCCTTATTCAAAAAAAAAATTAATTGACTCTTATATTAAAAAATAGTTGTGGTGATTTATATTTGAACAATATGATCTAAATAGGATTTAGTTTCCACCATGTAGTTTTTCTCTTACAAGATGTAAACATTCATTCTCACTTAAAAAAGAGATCAATTAATCTCTGATAATATATTAAATATTGACTATTGAATACTAATTGTTATATTAAAATATTTTAAAATAGAAAATTATTTAATTTGAAGAAATGATTTTTCTATATATATAGTAATCTCATTCATTTTGAGTATAAAATGAATTTTAATTTTCTCAAGTTTTATCCCTGAGAAGTAATAAAAATTTTATTGTTGAAATATAACTTTTCTTAAACTTGTTATTATTTGCAATGGAGAGGTTGGAAAGAACAAGTGGCAGCGAGGCACTCATTCAATTTTGCTTTAAGGAAACAACGCATAAAGTGGGCCCCCCCTATTCTCTTCCAACTTGGATTAGAATCCTAATAGAATATCCTCCAACATTATCCTCAACATTTATCTAAAATTATAATTATTGTTAAAATTAGATTTATGAACGATAATATTTCTGAAGTAAATTCAGCAGAAACCATCATAAAACTTATTATTATTTTTAAAATCTAGTGATAAATCATCTGAAAATTAATTTTATAGTGGCTTTGAACTTGAAAAATATTTTTATATGGTTATACTTTCTAGTTATTGTACATTTGATAAAATAAATTTCCTTAGTTTCATTTTTCTTGATGAATCTAACACATTGGTTCTATTTATCCTCACAATGTGATTTATTTTAAAAATTATAAATTAATAACTTTTATTTAAATTTGTCAAATTGAAACTATATTCACTACTAGAAAAATGTCATTTAATGACGGAAAAATCTATTGTTACATGGCTATTTTTTTATCAAAAATTTCAATTTAACGATGAAAAATATTAGCGATCCTCGTTTTAGTGATGGTAAAAATCCAACTTTTATTTTCAGTCGCTGAATAACATTTTTTGATAGTGATTTTACACTTGCATTAATCCTCTATTTGAATTGTAGAGAATGGGAGGGGGATGAATAGCAAGATTTTATTAAATTTAATTTTAGAAAATAACAAAATAATCAGATGCCTAAAGGTCTAAGCTCCATTATATGTCCATGCGGGTTGACCCAGAAAGACGGGTTACCGTCCACGTCAGCAGAATAAAAATGGCATACTCCCTCGCTTGGCTTGATTAAGATTCTTTCGTAAGCATCCGATTCAGAATTTGATTTTAGAAAAATGTTTTATTAATTAATATTATTTATTTAATTTTTGTCACTTTCGGTAGTCATAAGAAACAAAAACAGAAATATAGAATTAATTGGAGAGGAAAAACAAGCGACAATTACTTTAAAATCCCGCGTTACAAATTAATTACTTTAAAGTCTGAAGATGCTGTTAATAGTAGTTGCTTAATTTTCTAATGGTGCTCCTCAACTTATTATTAACAACTTCTTGAGACCTTAAAGTAATTAATCCGTTATCGCGGGATGTAAATACAATTCTTCCCAAAAAAAACAACTAACAGATGCGTGTTGTTGACGTGGAAGAGATGATCATGGTCCGCTTAATTTCCACATTAAAATATAAATATCCTAAAATTTGATTATTTCATACAACCTTTCAAATATTATAATTATTTGATTATTTTTTAACAAATTAAGGAATGATTATGATGACAATCTTAAAGCAGATGCAAAAGTTTAATTAAAAAGGAAAGGATCACCCAAAAGGTGTTACTTTATCCTATGATCCTATCTGTGTTATCTACATTTAAATTTTTACATTATCTTTAAGGATTTATAATCTTCTTGGATAACTGTGAATCTGATTAAATATAAATTCATAAATCTCACATTTATTTGGAGTTACATTTGCTTAATTAATTTGGAAGAGCATCTACCATTTTTAAAGAGTTAATTAAATATTTAAGTTATAGTTACCATAGATATTTGTAATAACCCTCGTTACATAAGAGGTGAAGTTGAACACGTTACTTTCAAGGGTTAAGCTACATCTAACATCATGAATTATTTTTTAAGGTGTAATTACAAACTAAAGTGTTTTGTGGTGCATCCAATATCTTGAAATATTTTTCATGTGTATTTAACACCTTAAAGTATTTTTTGTGCTTTGATAGTAGATGCACAAAAAAATTTTATGGTGTTAAATGCACCTAAAAAAAATGTTTTAGTATGTTTAATACTCCAAAAAATACTCTAAGATGCTAGATGCTCCAAAATTATACTTTAAGGTAGGGGTGTGCAAAATACAGTGGTTTGATCAAGTCTAATCCAAGGTAGTCCGATCTATTCCAATCTAAATAATCAATAAAACGAAGTCAGACTAGACATGATTGGAATGATAATCGAGCTGGACCCATTTTAGGACTAAGAGCTAAGGCTAGCTTATCGATACTTGTCTTGCCGAGTTATTTTTTAAAAAAATTTTGTATATTAATAATTATACTTGTTATTGTTAAATGTTGGAGATCATCAATGTATGCTTATATTTTAATATTTTAGGGCATATTTTATATGATTTTAGGTTTTTATTGTTAACTTTATATTATTGGCTTAAAATTTTATCTCTGGTAAAAGGAAAAAAATTATATTGAGGTATTTAAATGGATTAGTCTAAGCATTCCACCAGATCTAGTCCAATCCAATCCAGCTTAGCTTGAGGCTAGTACTGGATTAGACTAGACTTTGAGTTGTCTTATATGGCGTGAGTTATATGCCAAACAAGATCTCAAGTAGGCTATCAACTATATTTGATCTGGTCCATGCACAATCTTATTTTAATGGGTATTGGATGCATATAAAAAATATATTAGAATTCTCAATGCATCTGAAAAATACTTCATGGTGTTGAACGCACGTTAACACTACTGTCGTTACAAAAATAATTTTTTATTTTTACCCTACTTATGTATTTTCCATTTAATTAATCCTTTTAGTACTAAACTTAACTCTTATGAAAAATTTAATAAATATATAGGCCTAGGAGGCTGGGATCCATTAAAACTACAGATTTATTCTTTAGCATGTTTCATAAAAAATAGGGTTAATACAATTTAATTAAGTGTATCCTCAATTTAATTTTATTCTTTCAAGTTTTAAAGTATATGTTTCGGTATTTTAAATTTCATTTTTTTAAAATATTGATCCTAATAATTAATAAATATTTAAACTATTTTACCTTTTGATAGATCAAAATTCATAGCTTAGAATTTAAAGCATAAAAGACTCTATTAACCCAAGAAAAATGAGAATGGATGAAAATGAGAAGTATAATATATTTCACACACCACAAACATATCCACATACTGACTTTTTTTCCTTTTATGATCTCATTCACAACGTGTTACACTCACATTCATAGCAATAGCAATCTAGTGATAGATTGGCTATGCAATTAGTTATATTAATTGCATAGTACACATATTAATTAATGAAAGAGAGAGAGAGAGAGAGAGAGAAACCTTATCCTTTGCAAACCAATGGAAACAACAAAATGATACACACTCCAACATAGAAAAGCAAAAAATTAAAATTAAAATATTTCGACGTGATGCACATCCCCACTTTGATAATAAGATAATCAAGTTTACCAAACGCTCATAAGTCATTATCATACTCATTAATCTTTTTTAGTTGTTTTGGAATAATTAAAACGTTTACTAAGCTTTCCCTCAGTTCCCACATAACCTTTTATATTATTTCTGTTTCATAAGTTTCAAATTAAACATCTCTACCTATATACACACTACTATATATGTACATGTACATTTAGTGATATTCACGTACGTGTTCATGAATTGCATATATATATATATATATATATTCGAGCGATATTTTTTTTCATTTTATTAGAATTAAAATTGTTTTTGTTTTTATGTTTTATGAATTTTTTCAAAAACAAGTTTCAAAAAGGAAAAAATAAAAAAGAAATGTGTTTGGATAATTGTTCTAAAAAATTGATTTTTTTTTAAAAAAAAAGGTCTAACACATTTTGGAGTCACCATGGGTTGAGCATGAAGCTAAAGCAGCAACAAACCAAATAGGCATTTAAGGAAAGGTTCTTGGTTTCTCTACTTGAAATTCAATTATAATAGGCATGGCAGCTTCAAAATGGAGAGGTATTTTGTATGGCAAATCATAAACTCGATTGAGACAAGTATTATTAGAATGTTAATCATGAACCAATTTGACTTTATGTGAGAAAATTCATATTAAACAGAATTAATTGGCTTGATAAGGGCTATATAAATTAACAAAAGGATTAACAAACTCGATTTTAAAAATTGAATTAATCTGATGGACCATTTAAAATTGCTCATGATTTAATAGAATTTTTTTGTTTCTTTGATTAACCACAACATTCCTTACAGTAGGCAGTAGTTGGCGGTAAGGGTGGGAAACAGTGCGGGCTTAGCCAGCCCGCTGGAGGGCGGGTTCTTCCAACCCGCGGGTTGTGGCAGGTTGGCAAGCTCGCCTCTTTTTATTTTTTTATCTTTTTTCATCCTAATATTTTTTATAAAGAAAAAAGTGATATTAAATTCTAGTTTTAGGAAATTATTAAAATTTTATTGATAGAATTGAAAAAAATAATATAAATATACAATCTTATAAGAAAATTGAGTAAAAAAAATTTATTTTTTATAAAAAGAAAAAAGTTGGTGGTTTAACAGGTTGCAGATTGCAACTTTGCAACCCATTGGAATGGTGAGTTGGATGGGCCAACCCGCATTCCATCCCTAATTGATGAGGGACTTTTACTTTTTAACATTAATTTTCTGTTAAAAAACATTGAGATACAATGTTCAGTCCACCTATACCTATAGGTTGGTCTCTGTTTTTTCAGGCCAAGTGCTCCCTAACAATAATGTTATTTCAATCAAATAAAAAAATAGCTTATATACTCTCTATATTGTTTGGTCCAAAATGACATGGCACAAATATTGTTAATGATATTACTTAGGTCATGAAATCTAAGTCATCAACAACGACTAGTGAGCCGCCTTAGCTAAGCATGCATTTCAAAAAAAGTGCAAACGAAGAACAAGTCATCATGCTCTTCACAATTAATTATTAATTATCAATAAAGATTATTTCTTATGAGATAATCACAAGTGCTGTCTCCACATAGAGATAAGCTGCAGATCGTGCTTCTGTGTTGGGAAATATATATATATATATAATACACTCTCTAAGAATAATGACACGTGGAATAGTTGGTGGAAACCCTATAATTAATAAGTGAATGGGTTTAGCAATAATATCATTTGGGATTTACTTTGGGATTATTTTATTTGTGAAAAAGGTGAAGAATGCACTTTATTATTACTTTATTATTAATTAGTATTGGTTAATTACGCGAGGTTCAAACTTAAAGGTAACGACTTGTATTCACATTGTGAAGAGAATGACGAAATTGGAATGAGAAGTTGAAAGGGATAAGCATAATTCATTTTTATGTTGAGACAATCCAAAGAGGAATACCACATATTCACATAGCCATTTGAGGGCTAGCTAGTCCCAAAACAACTAATATTAAAAAAAGATACATGGTACCATTAGATACATGGTGTTAAAATGCATTTTGAACATAAGGAGAAAAAACTCCTTCTGCATGAATAACATTTCAAGTCGAGACTTTAAAATTCCAAAGCACGATCTAAATATTCTAAGTCACAATATGAGATATTCTAATTACTTTTTATCATTTTAATTTTTTTCTATTTTTGTCACGTAATATAAATAATATATATGTATTATTTAATGAGATTCATTTTCTTTTAAGTCACTTTACACCAAAAGTCGCGCGTTTTCTCGTCAAAGATATGAATATTCCCTTGATGAAATTATCTATACATGAGTTAAATATATAGTTTGGCCATATTTTAATAATCTATAGCATTTCCTATTTGTTTGATTATGTTAGTTAAAATAAAAATTGAATATTCTATCTTCATCATCGAGAAAAAAAATTGTTTTAAAATGACTTCTACGTTAATCACATTCACATTAAGATACATTATTATACAAAAATTATTTAGGTGGCAAAATCTAATGGGACAAGTCTGTAAAGTATAGTTGCATAAACCTGATTTAGCCTAAATTAGGTTAAGATCAGAGACTATGAGATGAAGTCAGCAGACTGCTCAAGCGATTATCGAAACAAAACAAGTAAAGCTAATAACAGATAATATAGATTAACTCCATCATTAATTAAATTGAATTATTTAAATATGTATCAAAGTACTTGGGGGCTGTGTATGCGTGTGTTGGTGACGTAATGGATTCATTTTTATCTGATAAACGTATGTAATTATTTTATTATAGCAGCCCCTGAAAGTGGGCTAGTTTAGCCGACCATTATGATCCACATAAAATATAATAATATCTGATAAAATACTTGATGGCTTGTGTAATTTGGCATTTGTTAATAATAGAATTTTTCCTTTTATCATTTTTTACTATTATCCTTTTTTAATGTTGAGTACATCTATCATTTTATTGAAGTAATCATATTTAAGAGATTGCCGGGTATTAAATATGAATAACTTTTTTAGCTAAAGTTCGAATCTTGATTAATCACACTGTGAGTGTATTATCATTCTTTTTAATTATGTTATTGGCGGTATACAGTATAAACAACATAATTTGATAGAGTTTGTTGGGATGTATAATTTTGCCAATGTAAGATTTGTTGTGTTTTGGTTATTATTCCTTCAACACCTTTTTGTGATTTATAATTTTCTGAATGGGTCTTTTTTGAATTATAAGTTCCATTTTGTAGAAATATAAACTTTAATGCATTCTTTTCATTTCCTAATTAATTATGTCTCTTTATTTATTATTACATTGTTTTTAATATAAGAGTGGATTGACTTCTTAAAATATTGATGAAGTTAAATACATTATCTAAAAGTATTTATTTATGTGTCTTATAAAATTACATTTCATTTTATGAATCAGACAAATTAATTTGAAAAAAATGACAAACATAAATACTTTGAAATAATGTATTTAACTTCTTTAATATTAAAATAAATTAACTAACTTTTATATTAAGGATCGGATGTAATATGTCAGCCCATTCCTCTCCCTTCCCCCCTTTATAAAGCTATATCTATTTGGAAAAAATTATATTTCTTATATATTTATTATTTTTAACCAATTTTAACTGACTTTTTAATTTATATAATTTGATAATTTGTTACTTAGAAAAAATAATTAGAGAGAGAATTGATGGGTAGTAATCCACCCGTTGGCAAAAAAAAAAGTAGTAATAGCCCGTTTCTATTTATAATCAATTTTATTTTTATAGAGATGATTCTAAGTATAAACAACAATTTATCCAACAGTTAATTTTAAGCACTTTCATTTGTACTCATAATTAATTATACCTCTTTCTCATTTATTTTTTCTACTCATTCTCTCACACACTTATCTTTTTAATAAGGGTATGTTTGAAAAACAGTTTACATCTTTTATATATTTATTACTTTTTAATCCATCTTATCCAATAATTTGTTGTAAGTAATTTGAATAGTTTTTACATATAAAAAGGATCGATGGAATGATTCTTTATTCACTAATAACAACTATGATAATATTGTCCAATCAAGAATGTAAAATTCATTGGCGGCTGTCCCAAAAATTATGTATGGCCAAATCCTTTCCATCTAGACATCCTTATTTCTTAGAAAATTCTAGTTAAATTGCAGTTAGCCGTTTTCAAATAAAATTTGAAAAATCAATTACATATGACAGAAGATGGAAAGCTTAAACTTTTATTCTGTATACCTATAAGAAACTAATGACAATTTTTACTTTTAAAACTTATTGGGAATAAAATAATAATTTAATTAATTAGAAAAAAGAATAGTCTACTTAGAACCTCCAACAAAATATCTTATTCTATGTAAATCTGGCCAGCATATTTGGCTATTTGCTATAATTAAATAATTGAGGAGAATATTCAACAAATTATTAAATATGCCCTCAAGCCAAGTAACAACAACACTCCTAGAGATTCCAACATTCAAAGGAATTAGAGCAAGAGGGGAAAAAACAAGTGGATGGATATATAAAAATATATATATTTGTATCAAATATGACTCTATTTTGTTGATTCATAGTCATACACACACATGTTTGAATATTACTGATGTATAAAGGTTTATAGTTGCATTTGTAATAATAAACATAAAACTCATATGTCTACAATAAAATATATATTTTTCTGTACGATGTGTGATTTTTGGATGTTTTGCATGTGTGTTAACTGATGTAGTGATCGATTTGATTTGATAAAGGTAATTTACATTAGCACAAAAATGTATAATTATTTTTATGGTCAAATCACATAAATTTAATTAAGGTGTTAAAATTTATAGAGCTGTATAATTATTGGTTAGCACAAAATCTTGAATTTAAATATGTGTGAATGTATTAAACACCTTTGAAAGACAATGATGAAATTTAACTCATCAAATAGTTTTATCAAAAATCAATTCATATGGTTGGCTGGTAAACCCAATTGTAACGTGTTTAGATACAAAAAGTTTAATTTTTTTATAGAATCCGAGGCATGATTATAAAAGGGAAGAGAAAAAATAAAAAATAATTAGGAGAGAGGATAAAGAGAAAGAGGAAAAATAAAATTATAGGAAATAGAAAAGAGAAGAATAATTAGGAGATAAAGTATGATTTAATAAGAAAATAATTTTTTTAAAACCTAAGTTTCAAATTTATGTTTTGTCTCCAAAACATGTTTTTGAAAAAAAAAAATGTGACTACTTAAACAAAACTTAGGTTTTAGAGTAAAACCCAAATTTTATCACAAAATCTAAATTTTTTAAATGTGGATCCAAACGAGTCCTTAGTACATTCACAACTAGTTTTTAGATTAATAATAACCAAAAAGAGAATATTTTTCTATCTTTTGATCCTAGCTAAATGCACAGCCTTGATTAATTTTCAAATTTATAATTTTTTTTAAATCATTCCTGTAAAACAAACGTTAATTATTTCAAGAAAATCTTATTTTTAAATGATATTCAATGACTCGAAGGAGATTAATTTCTGATATCGAACAAAAAAGATTCCTCAAGTAATCCATACAAAAAGAAATGGTTTTGTGTTGATTCAGTGTATGTGTTGGGAGAAAACGAGGGGTGAGAATCAAAACCAGAGGAGAGAGAAACAAAAAACCAGAGATGAGTTGGCCCTTGGTTTTGAGCCACTTGTCGATGTGGGACCTAACACTGTCCTACGTGCAATTCCTGTTCCACAAGGCAATCAATAATAGATTCCCCTTGCCACAAATCCGAAAAATGGAAAAATGAGTTTACAGATTTTCAAGTATTTTACAGATTTTAATATGATTTTACGGATTTTAATATCGTTTTTTTGAATTTCGAGATGTTTTTACAGATTTCGAGATGATTTTGTCTTGACTTGCGTGTACAGTTGGGGAAACGGTGTTCCCAAACAAGCACTAAATGTGTGTTTGGGAAATCCGTTGGAAGAAAAGAATTACAGCTTTCGAGGTAATTTTATGAATTTTGATATAGTTTTTACGGATTTCGATATGATTTTCACAAATTTCAAGATGGTCTTGTCTTAACTTACGTGTCCCGTAGGAGAAAATGAGTTTCCAAACAAACACTAAATAGCATGTAATAATAAGATTCAGTGCAGAAAATATTATTAAAAATATAGACTTTGGCAGCTGTTTGTAAAGACTCCTGCAATTTGGGAATGATTATCATGAATAGTGGGATGGTTTAAGAAATTGGTGGAGAAGTGCTTTTACGTAAGTCAATATAAATATGTAGAAGAGATTATCTTATTTTATCAAAAAACACTATTGAACGAGCTTTTAAACTCTCCAAAGGTGTACGTTGTCAAATATGACCAGTATAGTATAGTGATGGCTATAACCCGAGAAACATTTTCCTTGGAATATCTAAAATTAGAAGTTGGTTGGATGAAAATGGGTCGTCCACTTGTTTATCTAAAATTAAAAGTGGGGTCTCGCACTGCACTCATCAAAAACCACGGATTCATCTTAATTCTTATACAAACACATACATATACATATATGGAAAGATCCAAGTCATCCTTTGAACTTTCACCTTTAAAACAATAAATTGAATTCGATTCATGCATGCATGCATGTATATGCTTCCAGACAAAATCATCACCCCACTTGAGAATTTGACATGTAATGACATATTGACATGTCACTGTTGTTGTTTCCATACGCAATTAATTATATGATATATATATATTCATATATTCTTTCTTGCCTATTTGTTCTCCATCGTCCAAAATATAGCATCAATTTCTCGTCAAAAGAGGAAAAAAGAAACATATAACACAAATAATTATCTTTGAGACAATAATAATATATATTTTTATTATTTTAAGAGCATGTCAACATTTGCGTGCCAATAGTCTTGGTTTGATTTAGTCAGTCGACATTATTTGTACTTTATTTATCTTGTTGTTATGTTATTTTTTCCCAGGAAACAAACATAATTAAAGCACAAATAATTATTTGCGAATTTAGAGAGGCATGTAATGATAATAGTAATCAGAACATTAGGCTCAAGGTTCGAAATGTTGAATACTTAAGACATATTTAAAATTTAAATAAATTCTAAGAATCACATACATATTGATATATATATATATGATTGTTCAAAATTGTTGGTATTATGAGGAGAATACGACAAAATGACCATGTTTCGTGGAAAAGCCAAGGATTCCCTGTCATCCTAGTCGACGATGAGGTCGTGCCTTCAATGCCCTTAAATTAACGTTATATATATATATATATATTTGTGTGAGTGTGTATGAATATATCTTCACTACGATTTATAAGCAATATTTTTTCTCCTGATATTGATCATATATATAATTAACAATTTTGCTTTTTTATTAAATAAACAATTTCACTTTGTTTAAAATATTGGGATTATTTGGAACAACGTTTGTAAAAGATAAACGCAGGTTTAATAGTATTTTTTCGTAAAATAAGATAATCTCATCCATATATTTACCTCGATTTGCATAAATGTACTTCTCTGCCGTATTCTCAAACGGACACATTATTGTTTTTTTATTTTTAACCTCAATTATTTTTATGTATGTCTTATATTTTTTTTCTTACACATCCTCTCATATTTTTTCAAGCATACTCTTTCACTCATTATTTTCTCAAAATTAGGGTATGTTTAGAAAAAAATATTAAATCTCTAGCATATGCATTGCTTTTATCTAATTTTAGCAGTTTTACGTGATTTAAGTACTTGTTAGTCACAGAAAGGAACGTAACAGATGTAATATATATATATATATATATATATATATATTGTCCCACAGCCCCTGCGGCTACTCCTCTTTGCCCTTCATCTTCATCTCCCCCTCAATTAATTTCTCTAATAACAATAATATTCTTCCATTTACATATATAAATATATATATATATATAAACAATAATTTGTGTAATTTAATGCATCTCCCCGTTCTTACTTTAAATTAATTACATGACTCTTTCATTTCTTTTTATACACACCTCTGCCATTCATTATACTTGTAAATAAAAGTATATTTATAAAAAAAGTGTATCTTTTACATATTTATTGTTCTTAATAATGTTAACTAACTTTGTGATATAAGTGATTTAGTTGGTTGTTTATTATACATAGGACTGTGAAGTAACAACATCAATCCTTGTATTTATACGCCATGTGGTTCTAAATGTAAGATCTATATAATTAATTTACATATATTGAAAAAGTAGTTATGTTGATTATTTGTAAAAAAAAAGTGTATTCCTTGCTATAAGGTATCACTTTTAATTATCTACACTACACTGAAAACTTTCATCTTTGATAGAAAACCACTCAATATGTGTAATCAGTATAGATAAATTAAATAATAAATAATAAATTTAGGAGATTGTGATTTATATTTAGGATGAAAGAAATATATTTATTAAATCTTTCATTTGTATGATGAGAGAGTAACATTTATCCAGCTTCGCTGTTCTGTATCAAATTTTAGTACCCACACATCGAAAAATTTGTTCTCTTAAATATATGAAATTAATCTTGCTCAAAACTCCACTTTTGTAACAGCCCAGCGCTTTCCCTCCCAGATATTATCCCCGTTTGCAGCCATAACTAAGAGCAAAGTTTTGTTTATCTGAATGCAGCCGTAGCCACCCAGAAAATGCATCCACGAGGGGAAGGTATCCACATCTTTATAAGGTATACTTTGTTCTCCTTCCCAACCAATGTGAAACTTTACATTAAGAGGAATAAAACCCTACTCTTGGTTATGGCTACAAATATGGACAATATCTGCGAGGGAGGGCTCTGAGCTGTTATAACTTTGAAGAAACGATTTGTCATACTATTCCAATATAAAACTTATGTGTGTGTGTGTGTATATATATATATGTATATATCAAGTACTTATTTTTCATTCAGGAACACATGTTCCTTTATTGAATTACCTTTTTTTAAGTATTAGTGTATGATTTAAGTGATAGTGCAAAAACTTTATATGACCAAACAAAAAAATTTGGTGGAAAATATTTTGGTTAGAATATCGCATGGAATTATTCCAAGTGGTCCAATAGAGGAAGTCTCGATAATTAGAGGACATATGCACCGTGAGCCACAATAACAAAAAGATATTTTTATAAAATATATGATAATAATCCCTACTGTTCCAGTTACATCAAACTAGTCCTGATCCAGAATAACATGTTAAACATGAATAAATAAGAAATACTTAGTGCGTATTTGCTGGGGGAAATATCCTTAGTGTGTATTTGGATTGGTTTATTTTAAATAATTTTTTTGATGTTTAAGATAAGTATATGTATGATAAAAGCTTTGTCTGAAATTAGGTAAAAATATTTTTAAAAATGCTTTTGGTGTTTTTCAAATAAGCACTAAAATAAATGTTGGTTTGTGTTTATGTGTGTATATATTATTTTTATTTCTTAAAAGTCTATATAAATTTTTAAAATAGAATATATGTATTTATAATTAGGATTAATGTAATTTTTATTCTTTTGAATTTGCCTTCATTTTATTTTTGGTCCTGTATAGGTTTAAGAAATGTGTTTGGCCTTTCAAAGAGCAAAATTGTTCAAATTTTTATTAAATTATAGGTACCAATGTTTTAAATCAAAATGAAATTTGAGGAATTAAAATTATTAGTTCTAAATTAAGTGACCAAAATCAAAATAAGAACAAGCTTGATAAGTTGTAGTAACCCTTGCAATTAAGATAACATATAATTGGATATCCACGAAAAAGCATTCCTAGTTAACCATTTATTAAATAGCATACTACCTTGAGTCCTTATAAGCTATAAGATAGTATAAAAACTTCTTGAAAATTGGATTTAATACTAAATATAATATTTTAATATAATTTATATTTATCTCTTAAATTTATAATTTTTTCCTTGATTACATCATTAAAGAGTTTCCATTTAAAAATAGTCATGATAAAAAAGATTATTTTAAAAAAAATCAACTCATATTTATCACAAAAAAATTGAATTAATTGATTTGATTAATCATTAATATATACTGTAAATTAGTTGTATAACTCTTATATTAAATAACTTATATTTTTATAACAAGTCACAAATTCTTCATAAGTAAAAAAAAAGATAAAACACATAAAATAACAACATAATGAGAATAAATAATTCTCACATAGACATTGTTAATTAATTAATGAATATTGGCATCTTTAGAAACACAAAAAATTAGTTAAGAATTTATCATATCACATGAGATGTGTTTAAAAACCAAAACAAACATGTGTTTAGGTAATCCTAAGGTATATCCTCACCCTCGTATTAGGTAAGACTAATAATCCCTCGTTATACTAAAGTTCATTTAGGAGGAGGTTGACAGTTGATACGTGAGTTTACTATATTCATAATAGGTAAGGATCGAATATCTTTAAGCACTAGAGAGAGAGAGAGAGATAAGGCACGGGGACGATGCTAGGGGGAAAAATACAAGAGCAGCAAAAGCTCAAGGGGGGATGAACTTTCACTAAATCAAGGTCCAGCCTGTCATCTGAATCCTGTCAACTTGGCATTATGTGGGTCCTACCTTACATACATCACCCATAGCTCTCATCTTACATTTCATCCGATATGTCTTGAGAGGGCGTATGACTTTCTCAAATATACATTTAACCATGTTTTTTAAAAATTGAAATAATCTTTTTTACATATTTATCTTGTAAACTATAAAAGTACTCGCCAATCGTTTCAAAGTGCACGTGCGCTGACACCCCTCACACACCTACCTGTTATCCCCTCTCTCTAAGAATCTTCCTCTCTATTCCCTTACCATCGGTTTGACCCACCACATCCATAAATCACAAATCACTATTACTCATAGTCATCTTAATTTAATTTATAATTAACTTTAATCACCCATCTCTTAATTCTAATTACTAAAAGACCATTTTTCCCTTTTATTTCTTCCTATATATACCCCATCTATTGCCTCACTTCCTGCTTCATACTCTAAGCAAACCAAACCAAAACCCTCCTCCCTCCCTCTGGGGTCATATTTGGTTTTTTTTAGGAGAACAACAAGCAATGGACGGAGGAAGCTCTATGGAAGAAAGCATTACTACTGATTCTGTTTCTGTTTCCCTTTCTCCGGTGAAGATCCCGTCGAGCAAGTCATCGCCACCGCCGCCCAACAGTCTATGCCGCGTCGGCAGCGGTGCGAGCACCATCGTGGACTCTGACATCGTCGGGGTCGAAGCCGAGTCCCGGAAGCTACCGTCGTCGAAATACAAAGGGGTCGTACCACAGCCCAATGGCCGTTGGGGGGCTCAGATTTACGAGAAGCATCAGCGAGTCTGGTTGGGCACTTTCAACGAAGAAGATGAGGCGGCGAGAGCGTACGACATCGCCGCACAGCGATTCCGTGGGCGGGACGCCGTCACCAATT